>CM065390.1:29502500-29772500 GCA_033060915.1 Euryodendron excelsum
TCTCTCTCTTCAAATCAATCTCTTTTCAATCGGACTCTTGTCCGAACTACGACTGACCTGATTCCCCCAAAGGGATACGTAGGCAACCTTCATAGGTGCGGTCACAATATTTTTCAAACTTTCAATTCCACCCTCGTGAGTGCGGTTTCAAAATTCTTTCCAAATCTCAAATTCCAATCTATTTTCAAAATTCCAATTTCAAAATTTCTATTTTCAAATTCCTATTTCCAAATTTTTAAACTTTTCAAATTCAATTCCATCTCTTCAAATCTATTTTCAAATCAAAGCAATTTCTTTTTAAATCTATTTTTCAATTCTTTTCTATTGCTTGCATATCATGCATCATGCTAAATTAGTTTTCAAACATTGTTTTTCTAAAGTGAATAGGGTTGAACTATAGTTAGTCGAAGACTCTCATAGGTGAATCTAGGGTAGCTTGACATGTAGGTATCGAAAGGGCGGGGTAGGGTGATATCTTAGTGCGTCTTCCCTACACGTAACCTACCTCTGAACCTAGATCACTGTTTTCAAAGACCAAAATGAGTTATTTTTCTAAAAAAGGGCTAAATATTTTCCAAAGGTTGCCAAACAACCTGTTTTCTTTAAAAACCCTCTCTCGAGGAGATATTTTCAAAAATTGTTTTCCAAAAACCCTAAGTGTAGTCTTCGGATTATGCTTAGTTTTTAGGTGACCTAACTCACCTTAATCAAGTTAGGTGGCGACTCCAAATCTTTTTCAAAAGCCCTTTATTTCAAACCTATTTTCAATTCAAACCTAGTCGCACTCATTCTTCTAAGAGGGTGAGTTCTAACGAGAGAGTACAGTGCTTTTTCCACTTGGGTGAGTATTCCTCGAGTGCAAAAAATCTGGGCGCGACACTCATCAGATTGAGGATCAGGTGTCCTTTTCTTTTCATTTGACAAATAAACCTTGAAGTGTTGGAAGACCTTTGTAAAAAAATATTCCATAAGGCAAACTCACCTTTGTCCTAGTTGTATTAAGAATAGGGTTTAAGATGTAATCAACCAAGTTAACCTTGGTTTCAATTAAGTAAGCCCACATGGAAAACAACTTCTTATCAGAAATATATTCAAACTTCCCAGCCTTAGGGATAAAAATATGACACATAAAGTGATGGGCAAGTCTCAATTCTAGTGGAAGTTCATTGGCAATGAGTTGGAAACTATCATTAGTGATCTCTTTTCCTATGGGAATGGTTAGGGTTGCACATCCATCAAAGTTTTTCGTTCCTATTTCTCCTCCAGCATTCATACCCAAAATTTGACAAAGCACACTCTTAGTGAGAAGAATAGAAACACCCTTAACATAACTAGAAATATGTACACTTCCCCTTTCCTTTTGTGTATGGGCATAAAATTGCCTAACCAACTCAGGGTAGACATCATCTCTCAACAATGTCATGGATTTCCCTTAAGTTTCTGAAGTTTGGGCTCAAAAGTAAACTTCTCTTTAGCAAAGAAACCATAGTCAATCCATCTACTATTTAAAATAACTTTAAAAGAGAAATCTGAATCATAGTTATCTTGGTTGGATTGTTTTTTGAAGTAGACATCATCCTAAAGGAAAGCCTCTTCTTCCTCAGTAACTTACTTCCCTTGCCTCTTCTTTGAAGCCCTAAAAGACTCTCATTTTCCTTTCTCTTCTTGCTTCCCTTAGATTTGGGGGTTGACTCCACTAGGGTTTGTTTCCCCTTTCTCGGCTTAATGGTTTTGGGTGCCATTGGAGGTTAACATGGAAGTTATGAGCGATTGAGGAGTGATATGGTGGTTCGAATCAAGGATTTATGGAGGTGGAAGGAAATTTTCAATGGATTTTGCAATTGAAGTAACTGTTGATCGAGTGAGAGTGAAACTGATTGATTTGGGAAAAAAATAGGGGTATTTATAGGCATGTATGCATTTGTGTATGTATATGCAAATGGGTCGAATCCAGTCTTCAGGGGGTTGACTCTTTTTCTACTAAATTTACTTTCTAAGCTTTCTATTAAAATAGGTTGACTCATACACTATGAGCGGTCGACTCTTTTCAATTGAAGTCATCAGAAACCATTTCCAGAAACCAAGGGTCGACTCATTTTCTTATAAAACGCAGAAATAAGTTTCAAAATACATATAATGAATCATGTAAGCATATAATCAAGTTCCAATCGTTCAAATTCATAAATAAACATATATAACATGATAATTAATCAAGTTAATGGATTGCTCATCCCTAATTCTCTTCTAATCATGCAAAATCTATTCTTACTCAATGGTTTTGCGAAGATATTAGCTAATTGATATTCAGTGCTCACAAAATCAAGTTCAATATTACCTCTTTGCACATGATCACGAATAATTTCAATGGTGAAAAGGGTTCTTGGTTAAATTGATGGCACTTGTGTTGTCACATCTAATAGGAATGTGATCATAAGAGAGTTCAAAGTCCTCTAGTTAATGTTTGATTCAAAGGACTTGAACACAACAACTTTTAACTGCTATGTACTCAGCCTTAGCTATAGAAAGTGCAATTGAGTTTTTCTTTTTGCTAAACCATGAAACAATGATATTACTAAGAAATTGACAAGAGCCACTAGTGCTCTTTCTGTCCACTTTACTTCCAACATAGTCATCATTGAAATAACCAATAAGGATAACTGAAGTGCCTTTAGGGTACCATAACCCTAGATTAGGAGTGTGCTTAAGGTATCTAAACATACTCTTAACAACAATAACATGAAATTCCTTAGGATTAAATTAAAATCTAGCACATAAGCAGACACTAAACATAATATCAGGCCTAATTGCAGTTAGATAGAGCAATGGTCCAATCATACTTTTATATAGCTTGGTATCTACATAAATACCTTTCTCATCATTGTTTAGCTTTGTTAATGTATTCATAGCAGTGCACAACAACTTTGCATCTTCCATTCCAAACTTCTTGAGTAGATATTTGATATACTTAGCTTGGTTAAAAAAGATTCCTTTCATAGATTGTTTGATTTGAAGTCCATGGAAGTAGTTAAGTTTCCGCATCATGCTCATTTCAAACTCACCCTACATACACTTAGTAAATTCCTTGCAAAACTTTTCATTAGTAAAGACAAATATAATGTCGTCAATATAGATTTACATAATAAGCATGTCATGCTCTCTAATCTTTATAAAAATAGTAGTATCAAAATTTTCTCTTGTAAAATCATTGTCAATAAAAAATTTGCTCAACCTTTCATACCATAGGCTTGGGGCCTGTTTCAAACCATAAAGTGCTTTTGTAAGCTTAAAAACATGATTTAAAAACTTTGGATATTCAAAACTAAGAGGTTGCACCACATATAGCTTGTTGCGCCCCAGTTTTTGGCCCTGAGTCTGGGTCTCGACTCGGTCCAAACCCGTTACTCTTTCTGTTAGAACTCACTCTCCTATGAGGACGAGTGTAACATGGTTTGAACTTGAAATGCATTTGATTAAGGGCTTTTTGAAAAAGGTTTGGAGTCACTACCTAACTTTGATAAAGGTGTATTAGGTCACCTAAAAATAAGTAAAGCCCAAAGACTAAGTTTAGGATTTTTGAAAAGGTATTGAAAAACTTCCTCAAGAGAGGGTTTTTGGAAAAAAAGGCTGGTTGGTAACCTTTGGTGAATGTTTAAGCCCTTTTAGAAAATGACTCCATTTGGTCTTTGAAAATAGTGATTCTAGGCTCAGAGGTTGATTACGTGTAGAAAAAATGACTGTAGACTATCGTCCTACCCCGCCTTTACAGTACCTACATGTCTATTCACCCTTATGTTCACTCACTTAAATCTGTGGTTCCTAAATATCCATTTGCATCCACCTTGAAAAGGGGTTTGTCATCACTATTTGGATGTATAAATGCATGATGCTATTTGAAAAAAAATAGAGCTTGAAAGAAACTTGGAGTTAGATTTTGAAAAGGGGCTATGATTGCACCTATAAAGGTTGCCTACGTATCTCGTTTAGTGAGAATCAGGTCAGTCATAGTTCAGACTCAGGGTCTGATTGAAAATAGGCACATTGAGGCCTTTGGAAAGTTTTGAAGACTCATTGGGGTCTTGTTTTGGAAAGGAGAACTTGAGAGTTTTTAACTTGAAATATAAAAATAACTCGAGAGAGTTTTGATTTGAAATTGGATGTTGGAATGCTTTTTAAAGTGCTTTTGAAATGGGATTTGAACTTGTAAAAGCTCTTATAAACTTATCTTGAAAAGGCTTTTGGAAATACTTTTTATATACCTTATGAAAGGTCTGTTGATATTTCATTACCTTTGAGAGGTTAGTTATGTAAGAACTAAACTCCTTTAAGACCATAAGTTTTAGAAAACAATTTTAGAAAGAGGGGCTAGAAACTTCCCTTGTTTCATTATCTCAGTTGATCTTGGACAACCCTAACCATAGAAGGCTTAGAGTTGTTTCAAGAATGCGATGTTTGAAACTAGTTTTTGGAAATAGGTTTTGTAAAAAATTTAGGGTTTGAAACCCTAATGTGAATTTTTTAGGTTTCATTTGATGTATCACTTTCCTTAGGAAATCCTAACCATGAAAATGGTTAGGATCGCCTTAAAATTATGAGTTTATGAAGTTGTTTTAGAAATAGTTTTTAAAAAATGGTAAGTGTCTAGCCATTTTGGGTTGAGACAAGTTTTGAAAGAGTTTTTTAAAAATATTTTTGGGTTTGAGTTGGAGTCTGAAAAAGGATCCTAGATCACAATCTTGAAGCCTCCTAATTTTGGTTGGGCAAATTAGAGTTAAGGTAACCTAGGGTTAGATTGACTCAGGATTGGCCTAACTTAGGGTTTGATTGACCTAAGGTTAGACCTTCTAGGGTTTGGTAGTGACATGGGATACAAGTAACCTAGGGTTTAGGAAGGATGCCTTTAAGTGGGAAAGATTTGATTTGACACAATATGGAAATGTATGATTTTTTAGCTGAAAACAGAAAGTTTTATTTTAGGAAAATTTTAAAAAAGGAAAGTTTCATTTTGTTTCCAAAAATAGAGGATTGGATTTTAATTAAAAAAATAGAAGATTTGATTTCGTTTAAAAAAGGAGAAGATTTGATTTGGTTTTCCAAAATGGAAAGATTTGAATTGAAATTACAAAAGGAAATATTTGAATTGAAAAGTGAAAGATTTGATTCGGTGTTTAAAATCTATGATTTTATGTGAAAACTTGTGCATGGAAAACTTATAATTTTATGTGACACTTTTTAAAAACAACTCAAGAGAGTTATGCACTTTTTGAAAACATGATGCAATAAAAACCTAATGCAACATGAATGCAAGGATGCAAAATGAGTTTTTGGGGATAAGATGAGGCTTCCTAAGACATGGATTTCTAGGGCTTCAAGAAAATAACTCTTGGACAAATTTTGAAAAAACTTGGAATTTAAAGGGGTTTGAAAACTAAAGTTTGAAAGAGGTATTTTAGGGCTTAAAACCCCAATGTGGCCTTTGGATGTCTCCTTGAATATGCCACTCTTCTAAAGCGATCCTAACCATGAAAAGGCTAGAACCACCTTAGAATTGTGATTTTGAAAACAAGTTAGGGCTTGAAACCCTAATGTGAACCTTGATGGTCACTTTGAATATATCACTTTCCTAGGGAAACCTTAACCATGAGGAGGTTAGAATCACCCAAGGGAAGTAAGTTTGAAAATAAGAACAATACATAAATATGACAAATATAATGCATAGGGGTCATGAATATATAAGGTTGAAGGTTTCACCACATTACAAGGGGCCTTATGATCATACCATTATTGCTTAGGCTAAAGGAAGACCTCCGACACGGTGATCTCCCCAAAGCTTCCCCTAGGCATGGACCTAAGGTTCTCTTATTTCAAGAATGCAAGAAGAGGGGGTTTGGAGATGAAGATTGAAATAGAAGAATAGTCTAAGTGGACTAGAAGGGAAAAGAGAGAGAGAGAGAGGGATTATAGAAAAGTAAATAGAAACCAACATTGTCTTATTATTAGCTTGAATGCTTTAATGGAGGACTTGCTCAAACCTTGTAATGGATTTCAAGAACTTCCAAGGGTTAGACTTGATTTTCAATGGAGCGAGGAAGCTAGGGTTTCAGTATTTAGGCTTAGAGGGGAGCTAGAGCTTTTGGGAGAACTAGGGTTTTGAGAAATTTCGAGGGTTGCAAAAAATTTGATAGAGTTTTGCTGCTATTTTTTAGACTTGGAATAAGCTGGGGGCGGTCTGTATTTATAGGCAAATTTTTTAGAAGGTGGCGCCACTTGCCAATGATCCTAAAGATTTGATTTGGCTTGGGCCACAAGGCAAAGATCTAGGCGCTACTCCTAGTGGCTCCAAGCTATTTTTTGGCCTAACTCCACTATTAGTGGCTCTGGTTTGATCTGAAAAGCTATTAGGCTATGGGACCTAGTTGGAAAAGAGATGAAGGCACTTGGGAGCACCCTAAAGGTTTCCAATTTGATTCCCAGAGCCGAAATGGTTGAAAGGATGATCGGTCCACCAAGGATAAAACAGTCATTTGGTTTGAGAAACACCAAAATGGGCCCAGAACAGACCGAGATGGAATTTGGAGATTGGGGATACTCATAGGAGTGCCCTAGAAATTTTTCGGTTTGATACCCAGAGCTGGTGTGGTTGAAAAAGATGACTGGCCCACTAGGGCTAAAATGGTCATTTGACTAGAGAAACACCGAAATTGGTCTGGAGTTGAACGGGATGGGATTCGAAGGTCGAGAACACTAACAAGGGTGTCCTAAGGGGTTTCTGATTTGATACCCAGGGCCGGCGTAGTTGAAAGGGATGACCAGCCTACTTGGGGTAAAATGGTCATTTTGACTGGGAAACACTGACACGGGTTTAGAATTGACTGGAAAGGAATTTAGAGGTTGGGGATACTCATGGGAGTGCACCTAGTGGTTTATCGGTTTGATACCAGTCGCGCCCAGATTTTTCGCATTCAAGGAATATACACACAAGTGGGAAAAATGCTGTACTCTCTCATTAGAACTCACCCTCCTAGAAGAATGAGTGCGACTAGGTTTGAATTGAAAATTGATTTGAATAAAGGGCTTTTGAAAAAGATTTGGAGTCGCCACCTAACTTGATTAAGGTGAGTTAGGTCACCTTTAAAAACTAAGCATAATCCGAAAACTACACTTAGGGTTTTCGAAAACAATTTTAAAAATATCTCCTCAAGAGAGGGTTTTTAGGAAAACAGCTTGTTTGGCAATCTTTGGAAAACATTTAAGCCCTTTTTGAAAAATAACTCCTTTTGGTCTTTGAAATCAGTGATCCTAGGTTCGGAGGTTAGTTACGTGTAGGGAAGACGCATTAAGCCATCACCCTACCTCGCCCTTTCGGTACCTATATGTTAATCTACCCTAGTTTCACCTATGAGAGTCTTCAACTAACTAATGTTCAACCCTATTCAGTCTAGAAAAACAATGTTGAGAAAAACATGATGCATGATATATAAGTGCAATAAAAGAGAGTTGATTTGGAAATAGATTTGAAAAGAAGAATTTGATTTGATTTGAGAAGAAAGGTTTGAAAGGATAGATTTGAAATGGAAATTGAAAAGAGATTTGAGGAAAGGGATTAGAAAATAGAAATTTGAAATTGGAAGTTTGAAAATAAATTAGAGATTTGAAAAGATTGTGGAATTTGAGAATTGAAAAATATGGAGGATTTTAAAATTTGAAAGAAGTTGTGACCGCACCTATGAAGGTTGCCTACGTATCCTTTTGGAGGAATCAGGTCAGTCGTAGTTCGGACAAGAGTTCGATTGAAAATAGAAGATTGAATTGGAAATTAGATTGGAAGATTGAGAGATTGAACTTCGAATAGAGGATTTGAAAATTGGAATTTAGGATTTTGGAATTGAAAAGATTGAATTTTGATTTGAAAAGATAGAACTTGGAAGAAAGATTTAGACTTATTTTGGAAAGATGGAGGTTTAAGAAACCAAGACTTAGGAAAGATTTGACTCGACTTAGAAAGTTTAAGAGATTAGGAAAGATTGGATTTAGGAAATGTTTGAATTAGGAAAGGTCCAATTTAAGAAAGTTTCAAATTAAGAAAGTTTTGAATTAGGAAAGTTTTCAAATTAGGAGAGTTTCAAAATTAGGAAAGTTTTGAAATTAGGAAAGATTTCGAATTAGGAAAGGTTCGAATTAGGAAAGTTTTGAATTAAAAAAGTTTCAACTCAGGAAAGTTTTGAATTTGGAATGCCTCAATTTAGGAAAGTGTTCGAATTGGGAAAGTTTTCATTTTAGGAAAGGTTTTGAAATTATGAAGTTCTGAAAGTTGGAAAGTTTGGAATGTTTTGAAATAGGGAAGTTTTGAAAGTAAGAAGGTTTTGAGTTTAGAAAATTTTAGATTTGAAAAGATTTGAAGTTTTAGGAAAGTTTAGAATTTAGAAAGTTTTTAAATTTAGAAAGTCTTAACTTAAGAACGTTTTGAACTTGGAAAGTTTTGAATTTGGAAAGATTTTGAAATTTAGAAAGTTTAAGATTTAGAAAGTTTTAGAGTTTGAGTTTTAGAAAATCTTGAAATTAGGAAAGGTTTGAATTTAGGGAAGGATTGAAAACTTAGATTTGGAAAGTTGAAATTTGGAAAGGGATAAAGTTAGGAAATGGTTGAATTAGGAAAGATTTGGAAGCTTAATGTTTAAGGAAAGATTTGAAAGCTTTAAGAAACTTATGATTTAGGAAGGTAGGAAATTAGGAAAGAGGGGAATTAGGAAAGATTTGGATTAGGAAGGGATTGGATTTTGTTTCTAGAAGAGAAGGTTTGATTTTGTTTCACAAAACGGAGGATTGGATTTGGTTTCCTAAACGGGAGGATTTGATTTGATTTCCTAAAGGGAAGATTTGATTTGACAAGGATTTGGAAGGGGAAGTTTTAGAAACCCTAGATTTGGAAGACTATAGTTTTGACGTAAAAAAGAGGTTTTGGAAATGTGTATAGTTTGGATGTAGAAAACAAGAGGTTTTGGAAACCTAGGTTTGGGGCAAAGTTTGAAAACCATGTTTTTGGGAAGGAAATTGGGATTTCCTAATGGTGAGTTCTAGGGCTTGACTTGGGCATCAAGAAAAGAGTTTTTTGGAAAGTGTGTTTTTTGGAAACAAGCTTTTGGAAGAAAATTCTAGAGAGGAGTTTCTAGAGGAAAGATTTTGGAAAGAGAGTTTTTGGAAAGATTTTTAGGGAGCGTTTTTAGAAAGTGGATTTTGAGGAGAGGATTTTGGAAAGGAATTGAAAAAAAGAGTTTTGAAAAATAGATTTTTGGAGGGAGTTTTTGAAAACAAATTTGGAAAGGAGAGTTTTAGGAAAGTATGTTGAAAAAGAGATTTTTAGGAAGAGATTTGAGAAAAGAGTTTTTTGGAAAGTATAAAAATGTCTCACTTTCCTAAAGCGATTCTAGCCATAAGAGAGCTAGAACCACTTTAGGAAAGCGGTTTTGAAAACAACAAGATTTGAAAATATGGACCATATTGGTCACTTTGAATGTAACACTTTCCTAAAGCAGCCCTAGCCAAGGAAAAGCTAGAATCACCATAGGATTGTGATTTTGAAAACATGTTTTGAAAAAGGAGATTTTGATGCAATTTTGAAAACAAGTTGAAAACGATTTTGAAAATGATTTTTGGAAGATGCAAGATCATGATATGCACAATGCAAATTTGGAGTTGTGAACATACAAGGCTAAGGCTTCACCACATAATCAAGGGGGCCGAACCCACGTGGTCTCTGGTTAGACTAGAAGAAAGCCGCCGACACGATGACTCTCCAATAGCCCAATCCTACACATGGACTGGGAATCCCCTTGTTTCAAGCATGCAAAGAAAGGGGGGGGGGGGGAAAGAGATGGGGGATTAAAATAGAGAAAAACCAAGTGGGTTAGGAGAGAGAAGAGAGAGGGGGGAAGTGCAAAAAGGTAAAATGAAAGCCTACCTTGTGTTTTGTTTATTTTGCGCGCCTTGCTTGTCTTCGGTCTTGATCTTGATTTTCATCTTCAATCTTCAAGAGTTGTCTTCAAACTTCAGATTGTAGCTCTTCAAGTCTTCAAAGGAGGGTTGGAAGCTAATGTATGAGTGTATGGAGGTGTGTATGAGTGTATAGGAGGCTAGGGTTTAGTGTATGGTGGCTAGGGTTTGAAAAACCTAAGAAAGCTAGGGTTTAGGGAGTGTTTGAGCTCTGTATATCGAAACATATGATTTTTAGATTGAGTTTGCGGACCTCTTTCACGTTGGAAGAGGCTCTGTATTTATAGAGGTTGGACAATACTGGCGCCTGTTGTAGTGGCGCCAGGCCAAACTTTACACTAGCGCCACTAGGAGTGGGGCCAGGCCATGTTTTGGCTTGACGCCACTACTAGTGGCGCCAGCCATTTAGGAAATGTTTAAGGTCGGCAAGCAACGTATCTTTGACTAGATTTGGGCGCTTGTACTAGTGACTACCATGCAATTTTTAGCCTGGCTTCACTAGGAGTGACTCTGGAAAGTCCGGGAAGGAGTTTGGAAGACCAGAAATGACCCGAAAGGCCGAAAAAGAGCAGAAACACTTAAAATAGTGTCCCGGAGGTATTTGACTTGAAAAATAAGTATAGGATGTGTCGGAAGGGTTGACCGGACCTTTAGGGGCAAAACGGTCAATCGGATCGGAAAGCTACCGAGGCGAACTCAGACTGTCTCGGAAGAAGACTCGTGATTTGGAAACATTATTTAGAATGTTTCCAAAGGTTGCCGGTTTGATACCCAGAGCCGGTGTGGTCGGAAAAGGAAATCGGCCTACCAGGGGCAAAACGGTCATTTTGTACCGGGTTTGCTGGAATTGACTCAGAATGATCCGGAAAGGTAAAGGGAGGTTGAGAACACTACAAAAAGCAGTCTCAAAAGGTTACCGGTTTGATACCCAGAGCCGGTGTGGTCGGAAAAGGAGACCGGCCCACCAGGAGCAAAACGATCATTTTGTACCGGGTTTGCCGAAACTGACTCGGAATGATTTGGGAAGGTAGAGGAAGGTCGGGAATACTATAAGAAATATTCTCGGAAGGTTACCGGTTTGATACCCAGAGCCGGTGTGGTTCCCGGGACGTTTGGATGCCTAAGGACAGAATGGTCATCTTGACCGGAAAGTCTCGGAAAAGGCCCAAGGGGCAGTTTGATCATTTTTCACCGAAGTGGGCTAGAGGCACTGGTGTTGACCTGGGTTTTGAGTGTTTCCGCCACTCTGATGGCGGTCGTCGTGACACAGGGGTTTGTTGGCAATTCCCTATGTCGACCTGTTTACGAGTATTTCCGTTACTCAGACGGTTGTGATGTTTGCGAGTATTTCCGCTATTCAGACTATCTCGAGGAATAAACTGTCTCGAAAGAGGGATTGGAAAGGGGTCTTATCGTCTCCAAAAAGACGTGCCTGATTTGGAACTGTCTCGAGGAATAAATTGTCCTGAGAGAGGGATTGGAAAGGGGTCTTATCATCTTCGGAAAGACGTGCTTGATTTGGAACTGTCTCGAGGAATAAACTGTCTCGAGAGAGGGATTGGAAAGGGGTCTTATCGTCTTCAAAAAGACGTGCCTGATTTGGAACTGTCTTGAGGAATAAACTGTCTCAAGAGAGGGATTGGAAAGGGGACTTATCGTCTCCGAAAAGACGTGCCTGATTTGGAACCGTCTCGAGGAATAAACTATCCCGAGAGAGGGATTGGAAAGGGGTCTTATTGTCTTCGGAAAGACGTGCCTGATTTGGAACCGTCTCGAGAAATAAACTGTCTCGAGAGAGGGATTGGAAATGGGACTTATTGTCTCCGAAAAGACGTGCCTGATTTGGGACCGTCTCAAGAAATAAACTGTCTCGAGAGAAGGGATTGGAAAGAGGACTTATTGTCTCCGAAAAGACGTGCCTAATTTGGGATCGTTTCGAGGAATAAACTGTCTCGAGAGAGGGATTGGAGTTGGAGTCTCGGAAAGAACAATGTCCCTAAGGGCATTTTGGTCATTTTGCCTCTATTTGGGCCTGGCGGGCCCACGAAGTGATGGACAGACGGGATTTGGACTTAGAAAGTTGGTTTTGATTGGAATACGCCCATAATGACTTGAACACAAGTCTGGATGGAGTGTAGATTGCCGAGCGGTCAAAAATGGGGTGTCTACAATACCCAAAGCCGGTGTGGTTGATGATGGCTACCGGGGCGCCTTGGGGTAAAATGATCATTTTGACTAGGAACTACCGGAATTGGCCTAGAATTGGTTCAAATGGCATTTTGAGCATACTACATTGTTTGTGAAATTCTTAGAAGGGGTGAAATCATCGTTCTGAGGACTTAGGTATCCTCTCAAAGATTGTGTAGAATTGCATTGGACTGGAATAATGCCTTAGGGGCATTTTGGTCTTTTGGCCTCGAGTGGGCCTGATGGGCCCGAGAAGCTACTGATTGACTAGACTAGAGTTTGGAAGGTTGGTTTCGGTTTGAATGTGTTATGGTGCTTAAAAGTGAGTTTGGTCAGGTCAGAGATTGCCAAACGGACAAAAATAGGGTACTTTCATACCTCTTCAGAAATAAATCCATTTAAAAATGCACTTTTAACATCTATTTGATAAACTTTGAAATTTTTGAAATATAAAAATATAAGCAACATTCTAATGGCCTCTAATCTAGCTACAGATACATAGGTCTCATCAAAATCAATTTATTTTTTTTTACTATAGTCTTGAGCTACTAGTCTAGCTTTATTTCTCAGAATAGTTCCAGATCTATTCATTTTATTTTTAAAAATCCATTTTGTTCCCATAACTGGATGATTTTTCGGTCTTGGTATAAGGTTCCAAATCTCATTCCTTTCAAATTAGTTTAACTCTTCTTGTATAGCCAAATTCCAATACTCATCATGTTCAGCTTTTTGAAAAGATTTTGATTCAATATGAGATAAAAATACAAGATGATTACATATATTTCTAAGGGATGATCTTGTCCTTACCCATTGTGATGGATCACCTAATATTTGATCTTGTGGATGATTGTGAATAAACTTCCACTCCTTTGGTAGCCCTTGATTCTCATCTTGTTGATTTAAGGGATTGCCTTGTTCATCTTTCTCCTTTTGTGAGACTTCACTTGAATGTTGATTGATGATAAGATTGTCTATGCTTTGCTCCACAACATTTATATCATCACTCATAATATTTCTAGGCAAATAATTTAGTTCATCAAAGGTAACTTGCACAGATTCCTCAACAACCAGCGTTCTTTTATAAAAAATTCTATAGGCCTTGTGTAAGTACCCCATTTTTGCTCGCTCGGCAGTCTCCAGTCCGTCCCGACTTGAGTTCAAGTCAATATGGACATATTTTAGAATTCTAGTCCTAATCCAGTCAATTCGTTGCTTCACAGGCCCACTAGGCCCAAATAGAGGTAAAATGACCAAAATACCCTTGTGGGTGTTGTTCGGTCCAATCCTGTAGGCACGTCTTTCTGAAGACGGTAAGTCCCCTTTCCAATTCCAATAGGCATGTCTTTTCGAAGATGGTAAGTCCCCTTTCTACATTCCCATAAGCACGTTTTTCCGAAGACGGTAAGTCTCCTTTCCAATTCCAATAGGCGCGTCTTCCCGAAGACGGTAAGTCCTCTTTTCTAATTCTAATTCCAATCCCTCTCTTGAGAAAGTTGATTCCTCGAGACAGCAAGTCTATCCTTTCTGGCATGTTTTTCGAAGAAATTTTATTCGGAATGGTAAGTCCCTTCAAACCTATCGACTGGGACGAGATCCCAAGTCCTCGAGATGGTAGAACGGTTCACCTTCGGCGCCTGCTAGCCCGCCAAGACAAAAATGTCAATTTTGGCACGCCTTTCGAGATAGTTGATTCTTAGGCGCTAAGTCCCTTTAGCAGCTTCCCGAGATCAGGCAGTTTCGGGAATGATTGCGAACCGTCAGAGTAGCGGAAGTATTCGCAAACATTGCAACCGTCAGAGTAGCGGAAATACTCGCAAACAGGTTGATATAGGGAATTACCAACAAATCCCTGTGTCACGGGACCGCCGTTAGACTGGCAAAAACACTCAAAACCTAGGTTAACATCGATGCCTGCTAGCCCACGTCGGTAAAAAATGACCAAACTGCCCCTAGGACCATTTTCGACACATTTCTCAAGAACATACCTAAGTCCTCAGAACAGTAAGTCCACCATTCCAGGATTGTCTTAAAAGCAATCCGGCATGATTAGGTGCCTTCTAGTCAGTTTTGGGCCAGTTCCGAGACTATCTGGTTAAGATGACCATTTTGTCCCTAGGCATCTGAACGCCCCGGGGACCACACCGGCTCTGTGTATCAAACCGGTAACTTCCTGGGAATACTTCTTATAGTATTCATGACCTTCCATTATCTTTCCGAATCATTCCGAGTTAATTCCGGCAAATCCGATGCAAAATGACCGTTTTGCCCCTTGTGGGCCCATCGCCCTTTCCAACCACACCGGCTCTGGGTATCAAACCGGTAGCCTTTGGAAAAATTCTAAATAATGTTTCCAAATCTCGAGTCTTCTTCCGAGACATTTTGGGTTCGTCCCGGTAGCTTTTCGGCTCGGTTGACCGTTTCGCCCCTAATGGCCCAGTCAACCCTTCCAACAAACCTTGACATCCTTTTTTCAAGTCTATTACCTCCAGGACCTTATTATAAGGGTTCCTTCCCCTTTTTTGGCCTTCTGGGCCATTCTCGGTCCTTTAAATCCTTCCCAGACCTTTTGGAGTCACTTCTAGTGAAGCCAGGCTAAAAATTGCATGGTAGTCACTAGTACAGGCACCCAAATCTTCTCAAGATATGTTGCTTGCCGACCTTAAAATTTTCCTAACTGGCTGGCACCACTAGGAGTGGCGCGAGAAGGATTTTTGGCTTGGCGCCA
Organism: Euryodendron excelsum; assembly: GCA_033060915.1. Lineage (NCBI taxonomy): Eukaryota > Viridiplantae > Streptophyta > Magnoliopsida > Ericales > Pentaphylacaceae > Euryodendron > Euryodendron excelsum. Next base: position 29,517,400 of record CM065390.1, read on the forward strand.
CTGCAATAGACGCTAAGTCATTCTTCCCTCTATAAATACGAGCCTCCTCTAGTGTGAAAGAGGTCCCAAACTCAGTCTAAAAATCCTATTCTTCGACATACAGAGCTCATAGCCTCCCAAAACCCTAGTTTCCTTAGGTTTTCTAAACCTTAGCCTCCATACACAAACCCTAGCCTCTTATATACTCATACACATTCATATACACTCATACACTAGCCTCCAAAGCCTCCATTGAAGACTTGAAGTGCTGCAAACTGAAGTTTTTGAAGATCAAGACGAAGACTGAAGCGACGCAAGGACCGAAGCAAGAAAAATAAGGCATGAAAAGCAAAGCAAAATAAACAAGACACAAGGTAGGTTTTCTCTTTAAGTTTACGCATGTTCCCCCTTTCTTCTCTCTTTGAACCCACTTGGGTTTTTTTCTATTTTAATCCCCCCATCTTCTTCCCCCACTTTCTTGCATGCTTGAAACAAAGGACTTCCCAGTCCATATGTAGGATTAGCCTATTAGAGGGTCACTGTGTCGGGGGCTTTCTTTTAGTCTAACCAGAGACCACGTGGGTTCGGCCCCCTTGATTATGTGATGAAGCCTTAACCTTGTATGTTCACGACCCTAATTTGCATTGTGCATATCATGATCTTGCATTCTTCTAAAATTCGTTTTCAAATTTGCATCAAAATTTTCTTTTTCAAAACTTGTTTTCAAAATCACAATCTTAAGGTGATTCTAGCCTTTTCATGGCTAGGGTGTCTTTAGGAAAGTGTTACATTTAAAGTGACCAATATGGTCCATATTTTCAAAATCTTTGTTGTTTTCAAAACCACTATCGTAGAGTGATTCTAGCCCTCTTATGGTTAGAATCACTTTAGGGAAGTGAGATATTTTATATACTTCCCAAAAAAGTTTTTTTCAAAAATCTCTTTTCCTGAAAATCTCTTTTCCAATACACTTTCTAAAAATTCTCTTCAACCTCTTTTTCAAAATTCCTTTCCAAAGTTGTTTTCTAAAACTTCCCTTTCCCAAAACTTTCTTTTCAAAATTCACTTTCCAAAAACTCCTTTTTAACATCTCCTTCCAAAACCTCTCTTTCCAAAAACTCTCTCAAAGTCTTACTTTCCAAAATCCCTTCCTAAAAATTCTTTCCAAATCCCTTCCCAAAAACTCTTTCCAAATCCCTTTCTAACAACTCCTATTAGGATCTCTTTCCAAAAATCTCTGTTTTTAAAAACTCACCTTCCAAGAGTCTCTTTTTTTAGAGTCAAAGTTAAGTCCTAGAGCCAACAATTAGGAAATCCTAATTTTCTTGCCCCAAAACATTATTTCCAACCTTGCCTCAAAACCTAGGTTTCTAAAATCTCCTTTTTACTCCTATATCACAAGTTTCCAAAACCCCTTTTCTACGTCAAAACTATAGTCTTCCAAATCTAGGGTTTCTAAAACTTCTCATTCCAAATCCATGTCAAATCCAATCTTCCCTTTGAGAAACCAAATCCAATCTCCCATTTAGGAAACTAGATCCTATCCTCTGTTTTTGAAAATAAAATTCAATCCCTTGTTTTAGGAAATAGGAATCTCAATCTTTCCTAGTCTAAACCTTTCCTAATCCACTCCTTCTCAATCTAGTACCTTCCTAAACCTAAACTTTTAAATCTTTCCTTAAACTCTAAGCTTCCAAATCTTTCTTAATTCAACCGTTTCCTAGTTCCATCCCTTTCCAAATCTTAACTTTCCAAATATAAATCTTCAAATCTTCCCTAAGCTTCAAATCTTTCCAAATCTAAAACTTTCTAAACTCAAAACTTTCTTACTTACAAAACTTCCCTATTTCAAAACATTCTAATTCCGAAACATTGTTATTCCAAAGCCTTTCCAATTTCAAACATTTCCTATTCCAAAACCTTTTCTGTTTTAAACTTTCCTAAATCGAAACTTTCCTAAATAGAAACTTTCCTATTTCGAGAACTTTCCTAATTCAAAACCTTTCCTAAAATGACACTTTCCTAAAACGGAACTTTCCTAATTCGAACCCTTCCTAAATCCAACCTTCCCTATTCTTCCAAGTCCAATATTCAAGTCAAATCTTTTTTCAAATCTTTTCTAAGTCAAGTCTTTCTTAATCTCAAGTCCTTTCTAAATCTTATCTTTCTTAAGTCTAGGTTTCGTAAACCTCAATCTTTCCAAAACAAGTCCAAATCTTTCCTCCCACTTCTATCTTTCCAAATCAAAGTCCAATCTTCTTAATTCCAATTTCCAATCTTCTATTCTATGTTCAAATCAAATCCTTTTTCAGGTCTCTTTTCTATCGGACTCTTGTCTGAACTATGACTGACCTGATTCCTCCAAAAAGATACGTAGGCAGTCCTCATAGGTGCGGTCACCGCCTTTTTCAAATCTCAAATTCCATGATTTATTTCAAACTTCCAATTCCAAATTTCAATTTCCAAATCTTTATTTCCAATCTCCAAAACTTTCTTCCAATTTCAAATCTTTCTTTTCAAATTTCTTTTTAAATCAAATCAATTTCTTTCCAAATCTATTTTTCAGACTCTCTTTTCTTGCACTTGCATATCATGCATCATATCTTTCTAAAAATTCTTTTTCTAAAGTGGATAGGATTGAACATTTGTTAGTTGAAGACTCTTATAGGTGAATCTAAAGTAAATAGACATGTATGTACCGCAAGGGCGGGGTAGGGTGATGGCTTAGTGCGTCTTCCCTACATATAACCAACCTCCGAACCTAGATCACTATTTTCGAAAGACCAAAATGGAGTTTATTTTCGAAAAAGGGCTTAAATATTGTCCAAAAGTTGCTAAACAACCCGTTTTCTTAAAAACCCTCTCTTGAGGAAGTATTTTAAAAAACCCTAAGTGTAGTTTTCAGATTGTGCTTAGTTTTTAGGTGACCTGACTCACCTTAATCAAGTTAGGTGGCAACTCCAAATCTTTTCTAAAAGCCCTTTATTCAAATCTATTTTTAATTCAAACCTAGTCGCACTCATTCTTCTAGGAGGGTGAGTTTTAATGAGAGAGTACAGTATTTTTCCCGCTTGTGTGTGTATTCCTCGAGTACGAAAAATTTGGGCGCGACACCTTGCTATGTGTAGAGTAGCTAAGAAAAACATATCATCAGATTTTGCATCAAACTTTTCAAAGTGATCTTTGTTGTTGTTAAAAACAAAACACTTGTATTCAAAAGCTCTAAAATAGAAAACATTTGATTTTCTCCATTTTCAAAGCTCATATGGGGTTTTGTTCAAAAACTTTCTAAACAAAACTCTATTTAAAATATAGCAGGCTGTGTTAACAGTGTCTGTCCAAAAGTATTTTAGCAAATTATTTTCACAAAGTATGGTTTTTCCCATTTATTCCAAATTCATATTATTTCTTTCAACAACCTCATTATGTTGAGGTGTCCTAGTAGCTGGAAAATTGTGTTCAAAACTATTTTCATTACAATACTTTTGAAAAGGATTGCAATCAAACTCACTACCATGACCAATCCTAATTGTTATGATTGTAAAACTTTTTTTTATTTTGAACCGTTTTGAAAAACTTTGTGAAGAAGACAATTGTTTTATACTTGTGAGGAGAAAAGAATGTCCAAGTGAACCTTGAGTAATCATCAATAATGACTAGAGCATATTGCTTACCACCCAAATGAACAGTTGGAGTTGGTTCAAATAGATTCATATATAATAGTTGAAGTGGCCTAGATGTAGAATCATATTTTTGGATTTAAAAGAAACCTTTGTTTGCTTCCTTATTGACAAGTATCACAAACCTTGTCTTTTTCAAATTTAAGTTTGGGAAGTTTATTGACCACATCATTTTTAGAAATCTTTGAAATGATACTCATGCTTGTATGATCAAGCCTTCTATGCCACAACTAACTATCTTCACTGTTCATAGTAGCAAAGTATTTTATTTTCTGAGAAGATAAATCATTTAAGTAAAAAATGTAAATATTACCTTGTTGTAAGCACCCCATTTTTGCCCGCTTAGTAATCTTTGGTCCAACCAGATCCAGTTTCAAACATCACAACTATATGAGCCCAGAACGGCTCCGTCAAACTCTAATACAATCTACTAGTTGCTTCCCAGGCCCATAAGGCCCAATTAAAGCTAAGAAGACCATATTGTCTTTCGGCACTCCAAGTAGCTTTCCAAGACTGGGTAGTCTCGAGAACCAACGCCATCTAGGTAACTTTCCGAGATTAGGCAGTCTCAGGAATCAACGCCATTTAGGTAGCTTCCCCAGATCAGGTGATCTTGGGGACCAACACCTTATCAAATTCCAGACAGTTCACTTCTGGCGCCTGCTAGCTCGCTAATGTAGAATGTCCGTCATCCAGTAGTTTTTTGAGACCAGGTGATCTCGGGGACCAACACCACCCTACAGGTAGCTCTCTGAGACCGGGCGGTCTCAGAGACCAACACCGCACAGATAGCTTTCCAAGATCGGGCGGTCTCGAAAACTAAAACCTAGGTCAACACTGATGCCTGCTGGCCCGACTCAGTGAAAAATGACCAAACCTGCCCCTTGGGCCTCCAGCACATCTTTGAGAAAGTTCAAAATCCCTCAAGACGGTAAGTCCATCCTTCCAAAATGTTCCTAAGCAATTAGGCATACTCAATACACCATTCTAACCAATTTCGATCCCGTTCTAGTCAACTCCAGTCAAAATATCCGTTTTGCTCCTAGGCACCCCAGCACAATACAAATCCCACCAAATAGTAAAAACACATTCTCGAACCTTTGCCGAACAATCCGACACACTTAATATGCCACTCAAATCCATCTTGACCCTTTTCGACCAATTCTGGTCAAAATGACCATTTTTTCTCGAGTGGCCCGAGAGCGCCCCAAAACCACACCAGCTTTGGATATCAAACTAATAGATCCTATCATACGCCCATGTTTAATCCAAGGTGAGCCCCGTGACTCTAAACACTTCTAACTCAATGAAAGCCCTCTAGAGTGTCTCACAGACGCTCCGCTAGGGTTGTCTTTTCCTCCTGATTCTCGGGTTATAACGCACTATCCAATGACTTGAGAAATGCGTAAATTAGAGAATTTCCAAAAGCTTGACCATAGGTCTTTCCATTAATATGGCTCGATTGAATAGATCACTTCCCGAAGTCCCTGATCGCATGGCTCACAAACTGTCACTTTTAGTAACCTCTAGAGCGTCTCACAGATGCTCCGCTATTGTCTTTTTCTCCAATTCTCTTGTTATAACGCACTGTCAAACGACTTGAAAAATATGTAAATTAGGAAATTTTCAAAAGTATTTTCAAAGCACTTTCCATTGGTACAGTCCGATCGGAGAGATCGCTTCCTAAAGATCCCAATTGCATGGCCCAAAAACTACTACTTTTAAACATTTAGGGTGCGTGTCACAAACACTCTGCAAAAGTGTGTTTTCTATACACTTCCCGATATGATATCTCACTCTTCCGAACACCTTTCAAGCTCCCTGAAAATTCCAGGTTCTTAAGAAACATTAGGAGAACATCGTGGACATGACTGATTTTCTGAAATCCTTCCCGAATTGCACAATTATCAAGGCAAAGATTGAACAAACATTCTCGGGGCGGAGCGTATGCTATATGCACCCAAATTTTGATTAGATCAATCAAAACTTTGTTTGCTCCCTAAAATTGAGCCAGTACAGAGTGTGCTATGTGGCATTCAATCAGTGGAATAGTACTAGTGCATGTAGCACATGCGCCAGGGCAAAATTTTCCCAGGCACATGTACTACATACGCTAGGTCTCTCCATATTGCCTATAAATACAAGCCTCCCCCTTTGTATATTCAAGAATCGAAAACAGCAGCGAAACTCTATAAAAATGTCCTTTGAACCTCAAATTTTCATATACATCTCACCCTCCAAGCACTTAGGTTGGATTCTACCTCGCTCTAGTTTATACACTACACCTGCATAGCTCTCAATGCCATGGAAGACCTTATTCCAGCCTCTTCAAGCCTTTCTAGGACCATTCAAGTTCAAGTCAAAGCATCTATGGGAGTTTCAAGGTGTTTGAAGGCAAAAGGTTGTATTCTCTTTTACATTATTGTCATCCCCACTCCTTCACTTCTCCCTCCTAGTCTACTTAGGTTATTCTTTATTTTAAACTCCTATCTTCTACCCCCATTTTCTTGCATGCTTGAAACAAGAGAGCTCCTAGTTCATGCCTGAAGGAAAGCTTGTGAGAGCCATCGTGTAGGGGGATATCTCACTAGCCTACTTTAAGATGGTATGGCCTTGGAGCACCTTGCAAATTGGTGTGGCCTATAGCCTTGTATGAATTCATGACCCCCTTTACATATGGTTTCCATATTCATGTATTGCATGCTTGGCCCTATTTTCATGTTCATCATTATTTTTCAAAACCCTCACTATCTTCATTTCCGTGTCTTCTTCAAAAGTGTTTTCCTAAAAATGGTTCTAAGAGTTGGTTCATTGAATCCTAGGTCAATCTCCATATCTTAGACCCCCCCCCCCCCCCCCCCCCCCCCCCCCCCCTGAATTCATTTTGCATCCTTGTATCTCTTTACATTTCAAGTAGCATAAAATTGGTTTTCAAACTCTTCTCTTCTATATAGATTTTGTAAAATCCGCTCTCTTGAACCTTGTGGTTGAAATGGTCCCTTGGAACCCTCTCTTGAGTGGTATTCTCATTATCTTGACCATATGAACCCTAGTTCATTAGAATTGGTTTTTTATACCCCAAAAGTGGTTTTCAAAACAACCCTCTTCAAGTAGGGTTCTTAAAATTTCATTCTCTTTAGTTTGTATAAAAATTATTTTCCACACTTACTAGCTTCATCTTGATTTTTAGAAATTTTGCTCTCTTGAATATTGTGGTTAGAATGGTCTCATGGAGTCCTTTTTAGAGTGATTTTCCTCAAATCAATAAGATGAAACCTTATTCTTTAGAAGTAGTTTTCAACATCTTAAAAATGGTTTTCCAAAACCTCTTTTCCAAAAATAATTTTTAAATGTTCACTTTCTCTAATGTTCAACCAAAAAAGTCTTCAAAACTATCTATTCATTATTAATTTTCACAAGTTTTACTCTCCTAAGTTAGTGGTTGAAATGTTTCCAAGGCAATCCTCTCTTGAGCGGTTTTCAAATATCAACCATATGAACCCAACACTCACTTAAGTGGTTTTCATAAAATGGGTTTCAAAACACACTTTCAAATTTCATGCATAAAACCACTTTTCCAAAACCACTAAGTCCAAACCCTAGTTCAAAATCACATTTCCAAAACCACTAGGTCCAAACCCTAGTTCAAAACCATCTTTCAAAACCCTAGGCTAACTTGACCCTAGTTGTCCAAAGGTTAACTTAACCCTAGTTGTCCAACCTTAGGTTAACCTAACCCAACTTATTAATCTTAGGTCACCTTAACCCTAAGTTAATCTATCCCATGTTAGTTAACCCTAAGTCACCTTAATCATAGGTTAACTTAACTCAAGTTAGTTAACCTTAGGTTAACCTAACTCTAGTTTGTTAACCCTAGGTCAACCCAACCAAGGGTAGTAAGCTTCAAGGTTCCAATTCAAAGACTCCTTTTTAAATAATCATTCAAGTCAAAAACCATTTTCATAACATGCTTTCAAAAACATCATACTCTCTTGAGATTTCAAACATTGACTCCAAAATCTTTACAAATATTCCCATACTCTATCTTCAAAAATGCTTCCAAGGAAGTTCTCTTAAACTTGTCTCAACTAAAATAGCTAGACACTTAACATTTTCAAAAACTATTTTCAAACTGTTTTAAAGAACTCACAACCTTAAAATGTCCCTAACTCTATATGGTTAGGGATTCTAAGGGAATGTGATACATTAAGTACAACCTTCAAAGTTGTTCATATTAGGATTCCAAAACCTTAAGTGTTTTCAAAAACTCTTTTCAAAAATGTTTTTTAAACATCACATTCTTGAAGCAACCCTAATCCTTCTATGGTTAGGATTGATCAATTATAAGTGAGAAATTCAAGAAAGGGTTCTATAACTCTAAAGTTTTAAAAACCAAAAGGGAAGTTTTTAGCCCCATTTTCAAACATGTTATCAAAACTCATAGTTCTAAAGGAGTTTAGTTCTTCAATGACTAATCTCTTAAGGTGATGACACATTAAACATGCCTTTCATAAGGTATTCAAAAACTACTTTCAAAAGTTTTTCAAAGACAAGTTCACAAGAGCATTTCTAATCCAAACTATACCTCCAAAGTTTTCAAAATAAGACTTCAAAATATTTCCAAAATTTCCGTGAGTTGTTTCAAAACATTTCCAAAGCTCCATTGAGTTGATTCAAAAACATTTTAAAAACTCACTTGAGTTAATTTCAAAAACATTTAATATCATCTTCAAACCCGATTTCAAAAATACTTCAAACATCCCAAGTTCTATCTCAAAGGCATTTTTCTAAAACTCTTAAGTTCTCTTTTTTTAAAGAACTCAAAGAGTCTTCAAACATTCTAAAGGCCCTAATGTGCCTCTTTTCTATCGGGCCCTTACCCGAACTATGAATGACCTAATTCTCACCAAATAAGATATGTAAGCAACCTAAAATACTGTGGTCATAACCTTTATTTCAACCCAAGTTTCCTTTTTCAAATTTTCTATCAATTTAAGATTTCTATTTTAAATTCCTTCAAAGACTTTCTATTTTTAAACATCTTTTAAAAAACATGCATCATGCCCCATTCAACCAAAAAGTGATGCCCAAATCCCATTTTCAAAACTTTAAAGTGGATACAAGTAGACAATTACTAACCGGTGATTCAAGTGAGTGAATTAAAGGTGATTAGACATGTAAGTACCGAAAGGGCGGGGTAGGGTGATGATCTTAGGATATCTTCCCTACACGTAATCAACCCTCAGACCATAGATTTCTATTTCAAAGACAAAAATTAGAGTAATGTTTTCAAAAGGGCTTTCAAAAGGTTATTAAAACCTCTTTTCTAAAAGCCTTCTCAAAAGGACATTTTCAAAACCTTTCAAAAAATCTAAGTTTAGTCTTTGGATTACACTTAGTCTTAGGCTACCTAACACATCTTTAACTATGTTAGGTGACGACTCTAAACTTTTTCCAAAATCCCTTAAATCAAATTAAATTCAAGTTCAAACCTAGTCGCACTCGTTCTTCTAGGAGGATGAGTTCTAACAAGAGAGTACCATGCATTTTCCCACTTATTTTATTGAGTGCGAAAAACCGGGGCGTGACACTTGTCTATGACCAATCAATATGGTTTTGTTATCATTGATGTTCACCACAATGCATTTCGCAGATTCAAAAATAATTTTAAAACCTTTGTCATACAATTGGCTAATACTCAAAAGATTAAGCTTAAGACCTTTAACAAGAAGAACATTTTCAATAGAGGTTGAAGAATCTTTACCAATACTACCTATACCAATGATTTTGTCTTTGCTATTATCTCCAAAAATGACCAACCCTCCATCCTTTGGTCTGAGAGATGTGAATTGGGCCTCAACACGAGTCATGTTTCTTGAACATCCACTGTCTAAGTATCAATAGTTCTTCTTGGACTTTGCTTAAAGTCATACCTACAAAGAGAACAACTCAACCTTTGACTTTTGATATCCAAAACATCTTGGGTCCATGTGGGTTATTTTTCAATGTTCCTTTTGGAATCCAAGCCTTCTTGGCAGCATGTGATTTTTGCATAAGAAAACATTGGCTTGCAGGATGTCCTTGTTGACTCAAGGTTGATCTCTATATTGATTTTTATGATAACAAAACTATGTGTGTATTATCTAATGATTTTAATTAAGTGTGCCAATCAGTTAATAATCATTTTGACAAACAACCACATGATAAAACTCTTCAGTTGATTATCCTATACATGATAAAAATGGATTTGTTCCATCTCAATGAGATTGAAGGTGTTATGAGGTTTCAAGAGTTTATTCAGTGTTTAAGCATTCATGGAATATTGTTAAAGATATCTTGGAACTCATATAAGAATATTGTAAAGCAAAATGAAAAGCTTGATAAAAAACCAAGCATTGGTAGATTTCAAACAAATGCCTGCCATCTTATAAAGATGGTTGAAACCTTGTTAAAGATCCTCGAAGGACTTTATAAATTATTGATAACACTATACATATATGGTCAATACCTTTTGTTGAAGACTCTCGATCCTCAAAAGGAAAAAGTCCATAACTAGTGTCAACACCATGCAATTATGGTTGTCACCTTGTTCAAAGCTCAATTTGCTCAGATCTGGCTCTTTGCTCTTGTCAGTACATCTTAAATGTGGTTGACACCTTAGAAAGGTTCAACTTTATGAAGTATACTCTAGCTATGGTCGACATCTTAAATGATCCTCGTCGACACCTTAAAGGCAGTGAACAAATGAAGAAAAATAGTTCCTGATATGGTTGGCACCTTAGAAATATGGTTGACATCATCGAAAGACATAGCTGTAAAATTTGAATGAAGTGCTGACAACTTCGAAGGTTCTTGTTGACACCTTGAATACAGTGAGACAATAAAGAAAGACAGTCCAAAGAATGGTCGATATTATACAAATCTGGTCAACACCCTTAAAGACTGATTTGCTAGGAATTGCTGAAAAGGTTGGCACCTCAAACACTAGTGTCGACACCTTGGCTCAACGGTTAGAAATTTAAATGTTCTGAACGGGCCAAACTCACATTAAATGCTACTCAAATGAGCTCCAATGGCTAGAATTGATGAAGGGCTATATATACGACTCCCAACTCATTTATGTCGATCAAGATAAAGAGATTAAGTGTATAAAGTGAAGATTCAACCATCTACAATCAATACTCTATTTTTATACAGTTGACGACTTACACTTGAACTGAAACTTGCATCTACACACTTGAAAGTGTAATTCCTTTGTATAAATCTTGTTTTACTCTTATATAAGGTTGTATACCTTGTGAGCTTGAATGTAGCTTGAGAAATACACTAGTAAGATTGAGTGATTTTGGACAATATCACTTGGGATTAAGAGTTCGGGTTGAATTCTTGTAAAAAAAGTGAGCTAGTCATTTGGAGCAACTAGCAGTTGTGTAAGAGAATTTACACAGTGAAATACTTTCAAGAGGATCGTGAAAGAGAGGATATAGGCAAGGGTTGGCCCAAGCTCTGTAAAGTGCTTGTGTCTCCCTTTATTCCTTATTGCTTGATTTTTACCAACATCATCATCATCATAACTTACTTGTTTATATATATTGTATTGTGTTATTGTTCCATTACTTTAGTCTTTATTAATATGTGATTATTGCTTTAAAGTTTTAAAAACCCAATTCACCCCCCTCTTGCATTGCTCTTTTGGGCCAACAATTGGTATTAGAGTAGGTGTTCATTTTTAGGCTTTACATCTTAGAGTAAGATCTATGGCAACCATTATCGGAACCTCTCTTGGAGAAGGTCAATCTACAAACAGACCCCATATGTTCAATATAACAGTTACAACTACTAGGAAAATAGAATGAAAATTCACGTATAATCAATTGATTACGAACTCTGGAGAATCATTGTGAGTGGATCCAAGGTCCCTACTAAGACTGTTGGAACAATAGTTGTTGTTAAACCTAAAAGTGAATGTGATGAATCTGATTTAAAGCTCATGCAATTGAATGCTAAGGCTATGAATTTGTTATATCGTGCATTATACCCTACTGAATTTAATAGAATATCTGTTTGTCATTTTGTTAAGGAAACATGGGATAAACTCGTGGTAACTCATGAAGGTACCAATCAAGTTAAGGAGTCTAAAATCAATATTCTTGTGTATAATTATGAACTATTTAGAATGAAACTTGAAGAATCCATTATTGACATGTTTATAAGGTTTACTGACATTATAAATGGACTAAAATCTCTTGGAAAGGTTTACTCTGACAATGAACACGTAAGAAAGATACTCAGGTCTTTACTAAGAACCTGGGAGGCTAAGGTGACTACAATTCAAGAAGTAAAGAATCTGAACACCCTATCCTTGGAGGAATTTCTTGGATCACTCATGACATATGAGCTAACTCAAAAGCAAAATATGCAAGATGATGATGAGAAGAAAAAGAGGGCCGTTGCATTTAAATATATAATCACAGAAGATGACCAAGACAGTAATGAAGAGAAAGATGAAGAACTCGCATTGATCATTAGAAAATTTAAAAATTCATAAGGAAGAAAACAAGAACCTAAAGATTAATCAAGCAAAACAGAGTCTTCCATTATCTGCTATGAATGCAAAAAGTTTGGACATATCAAATTTGAGTGTCCACAACTTAAGAAGAAACAAAAGAAGGGCAAAGGAACAACTACCCTAATTGCAATATTGAGTGGAAGTAAAGAATCTAACTCAGATGAAGATTCTGAAACTCAAGAAGTAGCCAACTTTTACTTAATAGCTCATGAGAAAGAAGAAGAAAATGAGGTAATAGCTTATGACTTTACTTTTAATGAACTACAAGAAGCATTTGATGACTTGTTATCTGAATTCAAAAAAGCTGGAATCAAGAATAGTCTCCTAGAAAAAATGATTTCATCTTTAACTAAAGAAAATGAAGTTTTAATTTCTAAAAAAATGATTTATTGAAAAAGAAAAATATCTCTTTGAAGGAAAAGGTCAAGAATTTGAATAACTCTCTGGAAAGGTTTATAAAAGGAAGGAAAAATCTTAACACAATTTTGGGAAACCAAAGGTACACTTTTGACAAAGGTGGTATTGGTTATAATCCTTTTGCAAAGAAAAAGTCTTACAAAAATTTCTTTATATCTCCAAATGTTTCTAAAGGTAGATATTTTTATTGCCAAAAACATGGACATTATGCTACTTAGTGTTAGTCAAGGAAAGCTTCTATCAAGGATGCTAAAAAGAAGTTGATTCCAAAAGGAAATGTTTGTGCTAACCCCCAAGGACCCAAAATGATGTGAGTATCAAATGTCAGACATTGAAATGTTTATATTGTAGGTTTGTCTTCAATCTAAAATCAATGAGGACTTCTAGTATTTGGATAGTGGCTGCTTAAGCTATATGATAGTGGATGAAAGTCAGTTTACATCCCTCACACCCAAAGATGGAGGCTTGATGACTTTTGGACACAATGATAAAGGTAAAATCATTAGCACTAGAAGAATAGGTAAGACTTCTTCTACTTCTATTGAAAATGCACTCTTAGTCAAAGGTCTTAAACATAATCTGTTGAGCATTAGTCAATTACGCGATAAAGGCTTTAAGGTTATCTTTGAATAATCTAAATGTATGGTAATTAACATTCTTGATGGTTATAATATTTTAATTGGTCTTAGACAAGGTGATATACATGTGTTTGATTTAAATAATTTCTATACTTGCAAAATTAAGTACTTAGTTGTTGTAAATAATGATGATTCTTTGCTATGGCATAAACGATTAGGACATACCAGTATAAGTACTATTTCCAAAGTTTCTAAACATGATATTGTGATTGGATTGCCTCAAATCAAATTTGAAAAAGATAAATTGTGTAATGCATGCCAAAAGAGAAAGCAAACTAGGGTATCTTTTGAGTCCCATACCATGATTTCTACTTCTAGACCTTACAATTATTGCACATGAATTTGTTTGGACCAACTAAAACACTTAGTTTAAGTAAAAATAGTATGCTCTTGTGATTGTGGATGATTATTCTAGATTTACCTGGACTTATTTTCTTTCTCACAAATATAAAACTATACTTGCCTTTATCAAGTTTTGCAAAAGGGTACAAAATGAAAAAGGTTTTGTTATAATTGCCATTAGAACTGATCATGGAGAAGAATTTGATTGCTCCCTATTTGAAATATTATGTGATGAAAATGATTTTGATCATAATTTTTTTACTCCAAGAACACCCCAATAGAGTAATGTAGTTGAAAGGAAAAATAGAAATTTGGAAGAAATGGCAAGGTCCATGTTTTGTGAAAATGGTTTAGTAAAATACTTTTGGGCTGAGTCTGTCAATACAACTTGCTATACAACTTGCTATGTTTTAAATAGAATTCTTGTTAGAAGTTAGTTGAAAAAGATCCCATATGAACTTTGCAAAGGGAGGAAACCAAATAATTTTTACTTTTATATCTTTGGATGCAAATGTTTTGTCTTAAAAAATAACAAGGACAACCTTGATAAATTTGATACTAAATTTGATGAGGGGTGTCTTTCTTACATATTTCATGCATAGCAAGGCATATAGAGTGTTTAATAAAAGAACTCAGACTGTTGAATTTAACACTCTTCCAAGCAAGAATGTAAGTAATGATGTTGAACAAGGCATAAATGAGCTAAATATCAACCCAAAATCCATTGATGGTACACAAATGGAGAATGAGCATGCACCTAAAATCTCTCAGCAACAAAAGGAAGCCAATGAAGGACTGTCAAAGGAATGGAAGTATGTGCAAAATTACCCTCAAGATCAAATTCTTGGTGATCTTACACAAGTTGTAAGAACAAGGTCCTCTCTATAAAATTTATATGCATATTATGCATATCTTTCTCATATTAAACTTACGAGTTTTCAAGATGCTGAAAATGATGAATTTTGGATAAATTCTATGCAAGAAGAGCTCAATCAATTTGAAAGGAGCAAAGTCTGGAATCTAGTACGTAGACTAAAAGACCACCATGTAATTGGTATTAAGTGGGTATTTCAGAATAAGATGGATGAGTCAAGCACTATAATTAGAAATAAAGCCAGATTGGTTGCTCAAGATTATAGTCAAGAAGAAGGCATAGATTATGATAAAACTTTTGCACCTATTGCCAGATTAGAAGTAATTAGAATGTTAGTTGCTTTTGTATGCTTTAAGAATTTCAAACTTTGTCAAATGGACATTAAAAGTGCTTTTCTAAATAGTTTTATCAATGAAGAAGTTTATGTTGAATAACCACTAGGTTTTGAAAATAAAAAACATCCTGACCATGTTTTTAAATTAACCAAAACTTTATATGGTTTGAAAGAGGCACCTAAAGCTTGGTATGAAAGGCTTAGCAAGTTTTTAATTAATAATGATTTTTCAAGAGGAAAAGTAGATACAACTCTTTTTATTAAAGTTAAGGACCATGATATGCTTATAGTTCAAATATACGTTGATGATATTATCTTTGGTTCTACTAATAAAAAGTTATGCAAAGAATTTGCCAAGTGCATGTAGGGAGAATTTGAGATGAGTATAATGAGAGAATTAACCTTCTTCCTTGGGCTTCAAATTAAGCAATCAAAAGAAGGCACATTAATCAATCACGCCAAGTACATCAAAGACTTACTCAAAAGGTTTGATATGGATAATCTGAAGCCTGTTGGAACTCCCATGAGTACCTCAACAAAGATGGATGCTAATGAACAAGCTACCTCTGTTGATACTAAACTTTATAGAAGCATGATTGATTCTTTACTTTATATAATAGCCAGTAGACCTGATATTATATTTAGTGTGTGTATGTGTGTTAGGTTTCAATCCAATCCCAAAAAATCTCATATAATTGCTATAAAGAAGACTTTTAGATATCTTAAACAATCTCATAATCTTAGTTTATGGTATCCTAGTGGTACATTTTTTGAACTTATTGGTTATTCTAATACTGATTATACTGGTAGTAAGGTAGATAGAAAAAGTAGTAGTGATTCATGCTAATTCCTTGGAAATATGCTTGTATCTTGGTTCAGTAATAAACAAAATTCTGATGCCCTCTCAACTACAGAGATTGAATATATTGCTGCTGGTTGTTGTTGTGCTCAAGTTTTATAGATTAAACATCTATTAGAAGATTTTGGACTAACCTTTGAACACATTCCAATTAGGTATGATAACATTAGTTCTATAAACTTTACTAAGAACCCCATTGAGCATTCTAGCACCAAGCACATTGTGATTAGAGATCAATTTATTAGAGATCATACACAAAGAGGTGATATCAAGCTTGAATTTGTAAGTATTGAACACCAACTTACTGATTTCTTTACTAAACCCTTGAATAAAGACAGGTTTTGCATGATTAGGAGAGAACTTAGTATGTACAATCCTTTGTTAATTGATTTTGATGCACACATCTCATGATCATTCATTAAGTATATCCTCATTTTGTCCAAAGCAAGAGCAAATTCTTCATTTACCAAAAATCTTTTCGAAACAAAAGAATGTCGACTATTTTTGCTTAGTGTCGACAATACAGTTCCAAAATATTTTTTTCGAGAATCAGTGTCTACCATATATAATGAGTGTTAACACTATTTTTATTTGAAAAACCAAAATTGTTCTTTGGACGCAAAGTGTCGACAATATTGATTTATAGTGTCAACAATCTGATCACAGATTTTAAATTGTTTGAAAAGTACTCAGTAGTGTCAGCACCCTTGATTTATTGTGTCAGCACCTTTGCCTATACATACATTATACATTCATAATAGATTGCAAACTCTACTGTCAACCCCATTTTTTGATTGCTCTCCCAGATGCACGAAACTATTTTTCCCTCTCATTGCTCACTTTCATAATCTCATATATTAACCACGAAAAAACTCAATCATCCTTTTAATCCTTCACCACAACTGTCCATGGACCCAAAATTAGTGGAAAAGGGAGAAAAAAAAAAATCAAAGGATACCACACCAAAGAAGAAGATGATTTATGAATTCTCTACACCAAAAATTGAGAAAAAGAGAAAGGAAAAGGCTGAATCATCTCAAGCTACGAAGAAGAAGAAAGGGAAAGAGATTTTTGTTCAGATAGTGGACCCTGATATGCTTTCCAATGATGTCTACTTCAAAAAGAAGTCTCTCAAAGTAAAATATGAAACCTCTATGTCCTCAAGGAAAGTATTGAAGGGTAGATGGATAAATTTTGAGTACTTCACTGGACTAGGCTTTCCATTTGAGCCTAAGTTCAAAAACATTAGACGGATGAGTTCGGTAACTCTCTATGAGAATACCTACCCTGAATTGGTGAGACATTTCTATGCAAACTTAGAAATTGTGAATGACATTTACAAATTGAATAGCTTTGTCAAAAGGGTAAAAATTCTCATAACTGGAAGTGTATTGAGAGAACTAATGGAGGTATTGTCATTCTTGAAGACTATGGATCAGAAGCCTTGACCTTGATCCTAGGAAGGCCAGTTGAAAACAATAATCTTAAATTTGAGGCAGATGAGTTGTCCTTAGAACTCAAGCTTGTTCACTATTTTATCAATCACTCAATCATACACAGAACTGGGAGATTCGAGAATATCTCTGATGCTGAGATGTTCTTACTTTGGATCTATCTCCCTGAAGAAAAGGCCAAGATGACGAACTACATTATCAAGGGAATGTTTGAGGCCTTTACCCACAGGAATAGTAGTTTTCCTTATAGAATGGTTCTAACTAGAATCTTTAAGCAATTGGAGTTGATTTGGCTAGAGAAAAAGTTATAGAAGTTGATCCTCGAAATGATGAGTATAATGAAGCTACTCTCAAAAGTATGAGATATAAATTTGATGCAGAAATCTAGAAGTGGGTGAAGAAGGGAAGTGCAACCCCCACTGTTGATGACTCCATTGGAATTAAACCAAAAGCTGCCAAGTTCTTGTTTGTTGAACCCATTGAGATAGACCGTAAATCAACTACCCATTTTAGCTTGATATTTGATGTGTTGAATGAATGTAGGAGCATCAAAATAACTTGTTCAAGAAATTGAATTCCAAGCTTGAAAATGGTGTTGTAATGATAATGGTTATGAAATAGACCCTGAATCAACTACCCATTTTAGATTGGTATTTGATATGCTGAAGGGAATACAGGAGCATCAAATACCATGTTCGAGAAATTCAATTCCAAGCTTGAAAATGGTGTTGCAATGATAATGGTTATGGAAAAGAAAGTGATAAAACTAAGCAAAGAAGTGAAAGCAATGAAGAAAGAAATAAGGATAGAAACTCACAATGCTTTCAACACAACCCTTCCTCTTACTGACAGGGATAGGAAGCTGAGGAGCAAACTGAAAAGAACAAGAAACCTGTAGACGAAGAAGAAGAAGAAGAAGGGGTAGATGGGAAAATTGAGAAGGAACCTGAGGAAGAAAAGGCTGAAGAGATGGTTGAAGAGGCCACTGAGGTAATTAAAGTTGCTTCTTCACCCTCTCTGATTGATCTTAAATCTAAACCAAAACCTCATTCCAAACGCATCCCTAAGAAATATAGCCTGAGGGAAAGACCCTCAAAGTCCACCTTCTCAAACATGACACTTCTCTTAACATCTAGTTCATGATCCACCGTTGCATTTCATGTGCTATTTTTTCTTTCTTTTAACAATTTAATGGTTTAACTAGTCTATAAGAATGTTTAAGTTTTAGAATTGTTTTTGGATTGCTGGTTAATTGCTTCCTTTAAATTTTCATTCCTATGTGACGTGGATTGGTGATTTAGCTACTTAGCTTGTTTCCTAACAATAACTATTTCCATGTTTTAATATTTTTACTATTGTACCTATCTTAGAAATATAATTTATCTCACTCTTTATGATTGATTGACAAAAATGGAGAGAAGCATGTGATATGGAATATGGGGGGAAGTATGAAAATTGTTTTTAATAGTTCACTTGTAATTGGATGTTGATGTAAGGGGGAGCCTTATATGACCTTGTTTTTTTAGTGATTTCTTAAAATTAGATGTTGACATAAGGGGGAGCCTTACAAGACTTGTATTAATCTCAATTTTTGAACTCTATATCCACTTTAATTTTATATAGTTTCAAGGTTTCGTCATCATAAAAAATGGAGAGATAGTTGACTCAAGGTTGATCTCCATATTGATTTTGATGATAACAAAACCATATGTTTGCTATCTAATGATTTTAATTAAGTGTGCAAATCAGTTAATAATTATTTTGACAAATAACAACATGGTAAAGCTCTTAAGTTGATAATCCTACCCATGATAAAAATAGATTTGTTCCATGTCAAAGAGATTGAAGGTCTTATGAGGTTTTAAGAGTTTATTCAGCATTCAATCATTTATAGAATATTGTTAGAAGGGTTACAAAGATCTCTTGGAACTTATATATGAATATTGGAATGCAAAATCAAAAGCCTGGTAAAAAACTAAGCACCGACAGATTTCAAACAAATGGCTAGCACCTTACAAATATGGTTGACACCTTTTTGAAGATTCTCAAAAGACCTTGTACATTATTGCTGACACCATACATATATGGTCAACACCTTTTGTTGAAGACCCTTGATCCTCAAAAGAAAAAAGTCCACAACTAATGTCAATACAATGCAATTATGGTTGACACTTTGTTCAAACCTTAGTTTGCTTAGATCTGGCTCTTTGCTCTTGTCAGCACATCTCAAATGTTGTTGACACCTTGGAAAGATTTAACTTTATGAAGTTTACTCTAACTATGGTCTGTAAGCACCCCATTTTTGCTCGTTCGGCAATCTCTGGTCCATCCGGACTCATATTTAAACCAACAGATACTGTAAGCACCCCATTTTTGCCCGCTCGGCAGTCTCCAGTCCATTCAGATTTGTATTCAAGTCAATATGGACATATTCTAATTTAAATCAAATTTCCAAGTCTAATCACATCAATCCATCGCTTTGTAGGCCCTTTGGGCCTAAATAGAGGCAAAATTACCAAAATGCCCTTGGTGGCATTATTCGGTCCAATTCCAATAGGCACGTCTTTTCGAAGACGATAAGTCCCCTTTTCAATCCAGTTTTAATTCCAATTCCAATTCCAATTAAATCTGGCACACCTTTCAAGAAAGTTGATTCCTCGAGGTGGTAAGACCATCAAGATTGTCCACCCTTCTAAGATTGTCTTAAAGATAATCCGGCATGATTAAGAGCCTTTAAGTCAGTTTCGGGCAAATTCTGAGACATTCTGGTCAAGATGACCATTTTGCCTCTAGGCTTCCGAACGCCCCAGGAATCACACCGGCTCTGGGTATCAAACCGGTAACCTTCTAAGAATGCTTCTTATAGTATTCCCAACCTTCCATTATCTTTTCAAATCATTCCGAGTCAGTTCCGGCAAACCTAGTGCCAAATGATCATTTTGCCCCTAGTGAGCCAGTCTCCTTTTTCGATCACACTGGCTTTGGGTATCAAACTGGTAACCTCTTGGAACATTCTAGGTAATGTTTCTAAGTCTCGAGTCTTCTTCCAGGATATTCTAAGTCCATCCCGGTAGCTTTTCGGTCCGATTGACCATTTTGTCCTTAATGGCCCGGTCAACCCTTCCGTCATATCTCGACATCATTCTTCAAGTCTATTACTCCTGAGACTTTATTCTAAGGGTTCATGTCCCTTTTTGGTCTTTTGGGCCATTCCTAGCCCTTCAAATCATTCTTGGACCTTCCGGAGCCACTCCTACGGAAGCTAGGCTAAAAAATGCATGGTAGTCACTAGTACAGGTGCCCCAATCTTCTGAAGATATGTTACTTGCTGACCTTAAAACTTTCCTAAGTGGCTAGCGTCACTAGTAGTGGCACCAAGCCAAATTTTGGCTTAGCACTACTGCAACAGGCGCTAGGTTAATCATCTCTTTATAAATACAGAGCCTCCTCTAGCATGAAAAGGGTCCGCAAACTCAGTCCAAAAATTCTATTCTTCGATACACAGAGCTTGTAGCATCTGTAAACCCTAGTCTTCTTTAGGTTTTCCAAACCCTAGCCCTCATACACAAACCCTAGTTCTTATACACTCTCATACACTCACATACACCCCTATACACTCCTACATGGGCCTCCAAAGCCTCCATTAAAGACCGAAAGTGCTGCAACTCTGAAGTTTCCAAAGATCCAAGCGGGCACTCGAAGATCAAGGCAAGGACTGAAGCAAAGACCAAAACAAAGCAAGCAAAACAACTCGAATAAAACAAGACATAAGTTAGGTTCCCTATTTACGTTTACTCAACTCCACCCTCTCTTTTCTCTTTCCTAACCTACTTGGGTTTTCTTCTATTTTAATCCCCCATCTTCTTCCCCCCCTTTCTTGTATGCTTGAAACAAGGGACTTCCTGGTCCATGTATTGGATTAGGCTATTGAAGGTCACCGTGTCGGGGGCTTTCTATTAGTCTAACCAGAGACCACGTAGGTTCAGCCCCCTTAATTATGTGGTGAAGCCTTTAACCTTGTATGTTCACAACCCTAACTTGCATTGCGCATATCATAATCTTGCATTCGTTTTCCAACTTATTTTCAAGACTTGCATTAAAATTGCTTTCAAACTTACATCAAAATATTCCTTTTCAAAAATTATTTTCAAAATCACAATCATAAGGTAATTCTAACATTTTCATGATTAGGGTTGCTTTAGGAAAGTGTTACGTTTAAAGTGACCAATGTGGTCCATATTTTCAAATCCTTATTGTTTTCAAAACCACAATCTTAGAGTGGTTCTAACCTTCTTATGGTTAGAATCGCTTTAGGAAAGCGAGATATTTTTATGGACTTTTCAAAAAACTCTCTTCTCAAAAAACTTTCTTTCTAAAAATTCTTTTTTTTAATACACTTTTTGAAAACTCTCTTCAATCTCCTTTCGAAAATTATTTTCTAAAAACTCCCTTCAAAAATCTATTTTCCAAAACTTCTTTTTAAACTCCTTCCAAAATACTCTTTTTAAAATTCACTTTTTAAAAACACTCCCTAAGTTTCCTTCCTAAAAACTCCTTTCCAAAAACTCTCTTTTCAAAATTCACTTTCCCAAAACTCCTTTTTAAGATCTCCTTCCAAAAATCTTTTCTTTCCAAAAATTTTACTTTCCAAAATTTCTTTCCTTAGAGCCTAAGTCCAGCCTTAGAGCCAATAATTAGGAAATCCTAATTTTCCTTCCAAAAAAAAAAAAAAAACATGATTTCCAATTCCCTATCTTAGTCTCAAACTTTAGGTTTCCAAATCCTATTTTCTACATCAAAATTATATATTTCCAAAACCTATTTTCTACTTCAAAATCTAGGATTTCCAAAACTTCATCTTTCTAATTCCATGCCAAAATCCAATCTTCCCTTTGGGGACCCAAATCCAATCTCCCCATTTAGGAAACTAGATCCAATCCTCCGTTTTTGGAAACAAAATCAAAACATCTCTTTTTAGAAATAAAATCTAATCTTTTGTTTTAGAAAATAGGAATCTCAATCCTTCCAAATCCAAATCTTTCATAATTCAAATCTTTCCTAATCTCATACTTTCCTAAACCTTAAGTTTTCAAAACTTGAACTTTCAAAATCTTTCCTAATCTAAATCTTTCCTAATTCCAAGCTTTCATAAATTCTATATCTTTCCAAATCTAACTTTTCAAATCTTTCTAAATTTCTAATCTTTCCAAATTCAAAACTTTCTAAAGTCAAATCTTTCTTAAATCGAACTTTCTAAATTTAAACCTTTCCAAAATTCTAAACTTTTCAAATTCGAAACTTTCTTAAGTTGAAACTCTCTAAATTCAAATCTTTCCTAAATCAAAACTTTCCTATTCGAAAACATTCCAATTTCAAAACTTTCTAATTTTTATTCTTTCCTATTTCAAGACTTTCCTAACTCGAAACTTTCCTAAAATAAATCTTTGCTAAAATGAAACTTTCTTAAAATGGAACTCTTCTATTTTAAAATTTTCTAATTTGAACCTTTTCCTAAGTCTAATCTTTCTTAAATTCCAACTTCCCTAAACTCCCAAGTCCAATATTCGAGTGAAATCTTTTCTAAAACTCTTCCAAGTCAAGTCAAATCTTTCTTAATCTCAAGTCTTTCTTAAGTCTAGGTTTCCTAAAACCAAGCTCTCCAAAACCAATGTTTACAAATCTTCCAATCAAAGTTTAATCTCTCAATCTTCTAATTCAAATTTCAATTCAATTTCTTTTTTCAATCAAAATTTTCTATTTTCAATTAGATTTTTGTCCGAATTACGATTGACCTGATTCCTCCAAAGGGATATGCAGGCAACCCTCATGGGTACGGTCACAACATTTTTCAAGCTTCTATTTCCATAATCTTTTTCAAACTTCCAATTCTGAGAATCTATTTTCAAATCTCTATTTACAATATCTAAAACGTTCTTTCAAAACCCAATTCTTATTTTCAAATCCAATTTCAAATCAAGTCTTTTCAAATCACAAAGTCTATTTCCAAAGTTAAAATCTTTTCTTTTCTTGCATATCATGCATCATTCTTTTAAAAAAAATTTTCTAAAGTGGATAGTTTTGGGCATATATTAATTGAAGACTTTAATGGGTGAATCTAGGGTGAATAGACATGTAGGTACCGCAAGGGCGGGGTAGGGTGATGGCTTAGTGCGTCTTCCCTACACGGAACCAACCTCTGAACTTAGATCACTGTTTTCAAAAGACCAAAATGGAGTTATTTTCAAAAAAGGGCCGAAACACTTTTCTAAAGGTTGCCAAATAACCTATTTCTTAAAAATCCTCTCTTGAGGAAGTATTTTCAAAAATTTTTCAAAAACCCTAAGAGTAGTTTTCGGATTGCGCTTAGTTTTTAGGTGATCTAACTCACCTTAATCAAGTTAGGTGGCGACTCCGAATCTTTTTTCAAAAGCCCTTTATTCAAATCAATTTTCAATTCAAACCTAGTTGCACTTGTCCTTTTAAGAGAATGAGCTCTAATGAGAGAGTACAATATTTTTCTCGTTTGTGTGTGTATTCCTCGAGTGTGAAAAATCTGGGTGTGACAGACACATTCAAGTCAAAATCAATTTTTCAGACTCAATCCAATCAATCATTCACTTCGCGGCCCGTCGGGCAAAATAGAGGTAAAATGACCAAAATGCCCTTGTGGCATTGCTCGGTCCTATTCTTGTTGGCACGTCTTCCTAAAGACGGTAAGTCCCAATTCAATCTCAAATCCAATTCCAATCCAGATCAAATCTGGCGTGCCTTTCGAGAAAATTAATCCCTCAGGCGGTAAGTCCATCCAGTTCGACACGTTTTTTGAGAAAACTCTTTGGAACGGTAAGTCCCTTCAAACCCATTGACCGGGATGGAACCCAAGTCCTCAAGATGGTAGAATGGTTCACCTTTGGCACCTGCTCGCCCACTGATGAAGAATGTCCATTATTCAACACGTCTTTCGAGAAAGTTGATCCCTGAGACGATAAGTCCATCTAGTAGCTTCTCAAGATCAGGTAGTCTCCGGTATGAACACGCACCGTCAGAGTGGTAGAAACACTCGCAAATATCACAACTGTCAGAGTGGCAAAAATATTCGCAAATAGGTTGGCATTGGGAATTGCCAACAAACCCCCTTTGTCACGGAACCAAACTCGCTTCTTGGCTGTGGCACGCTTACTAAAGGATGAGATACCTTTGGAAACCAACTTGTCACACATCATCAGAGTGGCAAAAACACTTAAAACCCGGGTTAACACCAATGCCTGCTAGCCTACTCTGATGAAAAATGATCAAACTGTCCCTTAGGCCTTTTTCGACACGTTTCTTAAGAAAGTACCTAAGTTCTCAGAGTGGTAAGTCCACCTTTCCAAGATTGTCCCAAGGACAATCCGGCATGTTTGAATGCCTTCCAGTCAGTTCCGAACCAATTCTGGTACCATCCAATCGAAATGACTATTTTGCCCTTAGGCACCCAATTACTTCCGAGAACCACACCAGCTTTGGGTATCAAACCGGTAACCTTTCGAGGATGCTTCTAATAGTATTCCCAATCTTCTAGCACCTTTCTAGAATATTCCAAGTCCATTTCGGCGAACCCAGTACAAAATGACCGTTTTGTCTCTAGTGGGCCAATTGCCTTTTCTAACCATTCCGGCTTTGGGTATCAAGCTGGCAATCCCCCATAACACTCTAGATAGTGTTTCCAATCTTCAAGCTTTTTCACGGGTCATTTTGAGTCCATTCCGGTACGTTCCTGGTTCGATTGACCATTGTGCCCCTAGCGGGCCAATCGTCCTTCTAAACATTCTGGCATTGTTTTCCAAGCCCGTTACCCCTAGACACTATTTCAAGGGTTTTTACCCATTTTTGGCCCTCCAAATCATTTCCATCCTCCCAAAACATTCTTAGACCTTCTAGAGTCATTCCTAATGGAGCCAAGCCAAAAATTACATGGTTGTCACTAGTACAGGCGCCCAAATCTTCTGCCTTGTGTATCAAGGGTCAAAAGATACGTTTCTTGCCTCCCTTAAAGCTTTCCTAAGTGGCTGGTTCCACTAGCAGTGGCACCAAGCCTAAAATTGGCCTGGAGCCACTCTTAGTGGCGCCAATAGGGAATTTGCTCTAGTACTACTGCAACAGACGCTAGGCTAGTCTTATCTCTATAAATACAGAACCTCCCTCTATGTGAAAAGGGTCAACAAACTCAGTCAAAAAACTCTACTTTTCAAAATACAGAGCTTGAAGTCTCTCCAAACCCTAGCTCTCTCTAGTCTCCTCAAACCCTAGCCTCCATACACTTTAACCCTAATATTCATACACTCTATACACTCAAACACAAGCCTCTAAAGCCTCCATTGAAGACTCAAAGTGCTGCAACTTTGAAGCTCTTAAGGATCAAGTAAAGCAAAACAAATAAAGTAAGCAAAACAAGAAGAAGACAAGGTAGACACTCTCTTTATGTTTAGGCACTTCCCCCCTTTTTCTTCTTGCTCCTAACCCACTCGGGTTCTCTTTTAATTTAATCCCCCCATCTTCTACCTCCCTTTCTTACATGCTTGAAACAAGAGATTTCTTAATTCATGTGTAGGAAGGACTATTAAAAGTCACCATGTCGGGGGCTTTCTTCTAGTTCAACCTTAAATCGTGTGGATTCGGCCTCCTTGATTATGTGGTGAAGTCAAACCTTATATGTTCACGATCCTTTTTCAAAGTTTGTTTTCATCTTCATATATCCATTCAAAATTTGTTTTCAAAGTTTGCATCAAAATCCTTTTTCAAAACTTGCATTCAAAAACTTGTTTTTCCAAAATCACAATCCTAGAATAATTTTAGCCATTCCATGGTTAGGGTTATTTTAGAAAAGTGTTATATTCATCGTCACCATCAAGGTCCATATTTTGGGTATAAACCCTAAAATTATTTTCATCAAAACCACAATCTTAATATGATTCTAACCATTCTATGGTTAGGGTTGTTTTAGAAAAGTATGATATTCAATGTGATCGTATTGATCCATATTTGAAATCCATGTTATTTTCAAAATCACCAACTTAGAATGGTTATAATCTTTTCATGGTTAGAATCATTTTAGAAAAGTGAGATATTTAAAAGATTTTCAAAAGTTCATGTTCAAACTCCTTTCCAAATTGCTATTTAAACTCCTTTTCAAAAACTCTCTTCAAAAATCTCCTTTGCAAATTCTTTTTAAACTTCTTTCCAAAAGCTCTCTTCAAAAATCTACTTTCTAAAAAATCTCCTCAAACTTTTTTTTCTAGAAACTCTCTTCAAAAGGTCTTCTTTTCAAAAACTCTTTTCCTTAGAGTTCAAGTCAAGTCTTAGATTCCATGGTTAGAAAACCTTAATTCTCTTTCCTAAAAACACAACTTCCTCTATTGCTTCAAATCATAGGTTTCCAAAAACTATCCTCTACATCAAATCCTAGATTTTCAAAATCTCTTTTTCTACACAAAATCATAGCTTTCCAAATCCTAAATTTCCAAAACTCATCATTTCCAATTCTATATCAAATCCAATCTTTCAAATTAGAAAACTAGATCAAATCTTTTAATTTTAGAAACTAAAATCAAATAATCTATTTTTGGAAATAAAATCTAATCTTCTACTTTAGGAAATAAGAATAAAATCTTTTTTAATTTAAACTTTTCTAAATTCGAACCTTTTCTAATTCGAAACTTTCCTAATTCGAAACTTTTCTAAGTTCAAATTTTTCTAAATTCAAAGCTTTCCTAAATTGAAATCTTTCCAAAAATCAAAACTTTCCTAAAATGAAATTTTCTTAAATTTAAATCTATCCTGATTTGATACTTTCCTAGTTTGATGCTTTTCTAAAATGAAATTTTCTTAATTTGACACTTTCTTAAAATGGAACTTTCCTATTTTGAAACTTTTCTAAATTCAATGATTTCTAAAATTTAGTCTTTCCTAAACTTAACTTTCTAAATTCATTCAAATCAAGTAATTAAATCAAGTCTTTCTAAATCAAATCAAATATCTTTTCAAATCTTCCTTAAATCTAATTTTCCTAATTTGATCATTTCCTAAATCCAACTTTCTAAAATCAAACCTTTCAAATCTAAATCAAACATTCCTAATTCAACTATATGTTCCAACCCTAGGATACCTAAACCCTAGTTCAACCCTAATCCCAAGTTAGGAAGTTTTAACTCCTTTCTAAAACGCCTTTCTAAACCAAAATGGTTTTGAACTTCAATCTAAGTCAAAGATGTTTTCAAATCTCAATCTTTTCAAATCAAGTCCAAGTTCTTCTTCCAAGTTCCATCTTTTCAAATCAAAGTCAATTCTAAGGTCAATTTCAAATCTTCTATTCAAAGTTCAAATAAAAATATTTTCAAATCAAACCTTTTCAAGTTAAACTTTTTCAAAAACTTCAAAGTGTCTATTTTCAACCAGACTCTTGTTCGAACTATGACTGACTTGATTCCCAGAAAGGGATACGTAGATAACCCTCATGGGTGCGGTCATAACCTTTTTCAGGTTTCTAATTCCACAACCTTTTTTAAATTTCCAATTCCATAATCTATTTCAAGTTTCTAATTCTAAAATCTATTTTCAAATCTCCAATTCCAATTTCTTAAACCTTCTTTCCAATTTCAAATCAAGTCTTTTCAAATCTGTTTCGAAAATCAAATCTTTCTTTTCAAATCTATTTTCAAAATCAAATTCTTTTTTTGCACTTGCATGTCATGCATCATATCAAAAGCTCTTTTCAAAGTGGATATAATTGGACAATCATTAATAAAAAATTCTAATGAGTGAACCTAGGGTGAATAAACACGTAGGTACTGCAAGGGTGGGGTAGGGTGATAGCTTAGTGTGTCTTCTCTATACGTAACCAACCTCCAAACCTAGATCACTATTTTCAAAGATAAAAAATGGAGTTATTTTCAAAAAGGGTTTAAATATTTTCAAAGGTTGCCAAACAACCTATTTTCTTAAAAACCCTCTCTTGAGGAAGTTTTCAAAACCTTTTCAAAAACCCTAGGTATAATCTTTGGATTGTGCTTAATTTTAGGTGACCTAACTCACCTTAATCATGTTAGGTGGTGACTCCAAATCTTTTCTAAAAGCCTTTATTCAAAATCAATTTTTAATTCAAACCTAGTCGCACTCGTCCTTTTAGGAGGATGAGTTTTAATGAGAGAGTACTGTGTTTTTTCCACTTGTGCATATTTTTCTCGAGTGCAAAAAATCGGGACGTGACATGGTCAGCACCTTAAATGGTCCTGGTCGACACCTTAAAGGCAGTGAGTAAATGAAGCAAAATAGCCCTTGATATAGTTGGCACCTCGCAAATATGGTTGACATCATTAAAAGACATAGATGTAAAATTTGAATAAAGTGTTGACACCTTAAAGACAGTGAACCAATAAAGAAAGACAACCCCAAGAATGGTCGACACCATACAAATCTGGTCAACACCTTCCAAGACTGATTTGTTGAGAATTGTTGAAATGGTCGACACCTCTAACACTAGTGTCAGCACCTTGGCTCCAACGATAAGAAATTTAAACGTTTTGAATAGGCCAAACTTGCATTAAATGCTACACCAACGACTTCTAACGACTAGAATTGACGAAGGGCTATATATATAAGACTCTCAGCTCATTTATAATTATCAAGATAAAGAGGTTAAGTGCATAAAGTGAAGATTCAACTATCTATAATCAATACTATATTTTTATACATTTGGGGGTTTATATACTTGAGCTGAAACTTACATTTACACACTTGAGAGAGTGATTCCTTTATGTAAATCTTGTTTTACTCTTGTATATGGTTGTATACCTTATGAGCTTGAGTGTAGCTTGGACAATATACTTGTAAGATTGAGTGATCTTGGACAACATCATTTGGGATTGAGAGTTCAGGTTAAATTCTTATAAAGCAAGTGAGATGGTTAATTGGAGCAACTAGCAGCTGTGTAAGGGACTTTATGTAGTGAAATACCTTCGAGAGGATCGAGGAAGAATGGACGTAGTCAAGGGTTGACCAAACTTCTGTAAAATTCTTATGTCTCCCTTTATTCCTTGCTGCTTGATTTTCACTTGCATCACTATCATCATAATCTGCTTGCATATATATATATATATATATATTTATGTATATATATTTCTTGCATTGTGTTATTGTTCCATTACTTTATTCTTTATTAATCTATGATTATTGTTTTAAAGTTTTAAAAACCCAATTCACCCCCCCCCCTCCTGGCTTGTTATTTTGGGCCAATAGTCTTCTCTTTTGGAAATAAAAACAAGTAATCTGTGATTGTCTCATAAGAGCCTCAAACAAATTTTTGAAATTTTTTCTTTTAGAAAGGGGTGTGTCCAATTCCAGCCTTGTCAAGAGAGCATCTTTATTTTCCAAGAATGATGTTTAGCTTCTCTGTCTCTTCTACACATTTTGCAAGAGATTTGTCTAAATCTTTCACTTTTTCTTTCAAAATATCATTTTCCTTTTTCAAAACCTCATTGGCATTTTGTAAATACTCAGTTTGCTTTGTGAGAGTGCAAACCATCTTTTTGAGAAGAGTGTTTTTGATAACCATTTGTTTAAATTTTGCAAGTAAATTATCAAAAGTATCTTGTAATTCATCAAATGGAAAATCAAATGGTTTAGAAGATGATACATATGTTTCTTCTTCTTGTGCCATGAAACATAGGTTTGTAACCTCTTGAGGTTCAACTTCTTTATCTGAGCTTGATCCCTCTTCTTCACTCCAAGTGGTGACAGCTAAAACTCTTTTGCCTTTACCTTTCTTTTCTTGTTTCTTTAGCATAGGATATTTAACTTTCATATGTCTTGGCATCTTGCATTCAAAGCATATGATGGTTGAATCCTTGTTGCTGGATTCTCCCCTTTGCTTTTGGCTTCTTTCCTCCTCTCTACTTTCTCCTCATGAATTTCTTGAACTTTCTTTTAATGAGGGCAAGTTCTTCTTCATTTTCATCTTTATTGTAAGCGCCCATTTTTGCCAACTCGGAAATCTTCGGCCTAAACGGACTCACATTTAAATCGACATAGATACATTCAAGTCCAAACTGGCTTTCAAGACTCAATTCAGTCAATTAGTCGCTTCGTAGGCTCCCCAGGCCTAATAGAAGCAAAATAACCCAAAATGCCCTTAGAGCATCACTCGGATTGGTTCCAGTTGGCATGTCTTTTTAAAGATGGTGGGTTTCTATTTCAACTTCAATTCTAATTCCAATTCAAATTCCAGTCTAGGTCAATCAAACTTAGTCTGACCCATCTTTCGAGAAAGTTAATCCTTCAGATGGTAAATCCATCCAACATGGCACGTTTATCGAGAAAACTCCTTAAAACTGTAAGTCCCTTTAAAACAGTCGACTGGGGCAGAACCTAAATCCCCGAAAATGGTAGAGCAGTCCACTTTTGGCGCCTGCTAGCCCGCCAACATAGAATGTCCATTATTTGACACATTAATCAAGAAATTATGTAAGGCCCCAAGACGATAAGACCATTCAACAGCTTCCTAAGATTAGGTAGTCTCTAGAACAAACGCGTATCATTGGAGTGACGAAAACACTCATAAATATCGCAATCATCACAGTGACAGAAACACTCGTAAATAGGTTAACAGTGGAAATTGCCAACAAACTCCTTATGACATGGGACCGAACACGTCTCTTGGTCGTGACACGTTTATCGAAGGATGAGATATCTTTGGAAACTAATTTGTCACACACCGTCAGAATGATGGAAACACTCAAAACCCAGGTCAACACCAATGCCTGCTAGCCCACTCCGGTAAAAAATAACCAAATTACCCCTTGGGCCCCATCGACATGCTTCTAAAAAAAGTACCTAAGTACTCAGAGTAGTAATTCCACATTTTCAGGATTGTCCCAAAGAAAATCTAGCATTTTTAAGTGCCTTCTAGTCAGTTCTGGGTCAATTATGAGACCATCCAATCAAAATGATCATTTTGTCCCTGAGCATCTGGTTGCCTCCGAAAATCATACCGACTCTTGGTATTGTCGCACCCCGATTTTTCGCACTCGAAAAAATACACAAGCGAGAAAAATACGGTACTCCCTTGTTAGAACTCAGCCTCCTAAAAGGACAAGTGTGACTAGGTTTGAATTAGAAATTAATTTGAATAAGGGCTTTTGAAAAAAGTTTAGAGTCGC
Source organism: Euryodendron excelsum (assembly GCA_033060915.1). Taxonomy (NCBI): domain Eukaryota; kingdom Viridiplantae; phylum Streptophyta; class Magnoliopsida; order Ericales; family Pentaphylacaceae; genus Euryodendron; species Euryodendron excelsum. The sequence continues at coordinate 29,548,738 of CM065390.1, forward strand.
CACCTAACTTTGTTAAGGTGAGTTAGGTCACCTAAACCTAAGTGCAATTCAAATATTAAACTTAGGGTCTTTGAAAAGATTTTGAAAAAAATCCTTAAGAGAGGGTTTTTGGAGAAAACAGGTTGTTTGACAACCTTTGTAAAGGTTTAAGCCTTTTTTGAAAAATAGCTCCTTTTTTGGTCTTTTAAAAATAGTGATTATAGGTTCAGAGGTTGGTTACGTGTAGGGAAGATGCTAAGCTATCACCTTATCCCACTCTTGCGGTACTTACATATCTATTCACCCTAGGTTCACTCATTTAGAATCTTCGATTAACAAATGTCCACTTATATCCATTTTGAAAAAAAATTTAGAAAGAAATTTAATATAATATATGACATGCAAGTGCAGGAAAAATATTTGATTTTAAAATAGATTTGAAGAAAAGATTTGAAGTGTAAAAAAGGTTGTGAAAATTGGAAACTTGAAAAAGGTTATGGAATTTGGAAACTTAAAAAATGTTATGATTGCACCCATGAAGGTTGCCTATGTATCCCTTTGTTGGGAATCAGATCAGTCGTAGTTCGGACTCGGGGTCCGATTGAAAATAGACAGTTTGAGGTCTTTGGAAAGTTTGACTTGAAAATGTTTGATTTGAACTTTGATTGAAAGATTGGAAATTAAATTTAGAATTGACTTTGATTTGAAACTGAACTTGAAGATTTGAAATTGAGCTTCGATTTGAAATTGAACCTAGACTTGATTTGAAAAAATTAAGTTGAGCTTTGAAATCATCTTAACCTAGATTGGAGTTTGAAAACCATCTTGGTTTAGAAAAGAGTTCGTAGAAAAGAGTTGAAGCTTCCTAACTTTAGGGTTAGGGTTGAATTAGGATTTAGACATCTTAGGACTTTGGTAACCTAGGGTTGAAACATGCTCTTGAAATAAGAAGGTTTGACTTAGACTTGAAAAGTTTGATTTTAGAAAATTCCGAATCAGGAAAGTTGGATTTAAGAAAGATTTGAAAATGATTTAATTTGATTTAGAAACACTTGATTTAGAAAAGACTTGTAAAGATTTGACTTGATTTAGAAGAATTTGGAAAGTTAGAATTTGGAAAACTTGAACCCAGGAAAACTTTGAATTAGGAAGGTTCCATTTTAGAAAAGTTTTCAAATTAGGAAATTTCTATTTTAAGAAATAGTTGATTTTTTAAAGATTTGAATTTAAAAAGTTCTAAATTTAGAAAGATTTGAACTTAGAAAGATTTGAAAATTTGAAATTAAGAAAATTTTGCAAGTTTAGATTTAAGAAAGATTAAAATTATGAAAGATTAGAATTAAGAAAGGTTTGATAGCTTGAAATTTAGAAAGTCAGGATTTGGAAATGTTTGAAATTAGGAAAGATTGGAATTAAGAAAGATTTGGTTTCTATTTCCTAAAGTTGAAGATTGGATTTTACTTCCAAATATAGATAATTTGATTTTGTTTTAAAAATTGAAGGATTTGATCTGGTTTCCTAAATTACAAGATTATTGATATGAAATTGGAAAGGTTGAGTTTTGAAAATCTTGGATTTGAAAATCTATGATTTGGTAGGAAAAGGGGTTTTGAAAATCTATGATTTGATATAAAAAAATAGAAAGTCATGATTTTAAGAAAGGAATTAGGGTTTCCTAATCATAGATTTTAGGGTTTGACTTGGACTCCAGGACAAAGAGTTTTTGAAAAGTAGATTTTTGAAAAGAGTTTTTAGAAAGTAGATTTGCAAAACTATTTGGAAAGAGATTCGAATATGGACTTTTGCAAGCCTTTTGAATATCTCACTTTCCTAAAATGATTCTAACCAAGAAAATATTAGAACCATTCTAGGGTTGTATTTTGAAACAAATAGGGTTTTGAAATATGGACCACAATGATCACATTGAATATAACATTTTTCTAAAATAACCCTAGCCATAAAATGGCTAAAATCAGTTTAGGATTGTGATTTTGATAAAAACAATTTACTGTTTGAACCCAAGATTTGGACCTTGATGGTCACTTTGAATGCAACACTTTCTTAAAACAACTCTAATCATGGAATTGCTAAAATCATCCTAGGAGTGAAATTTTGAAAACAAGTTTGAAAGAAGGAGAATTTAAATGCAAGTTTTAAAAAAGAACTTTGATGTTAGTTTGAAAACAACTTTGAATGCAATTTTAAATGCAAGGCATGAACATGATAACTATAATGCAATAGGGTCGTGAGGATACAAGGCTAGGCTTTACCACATAATCAAGGGGGCCGAACCCACACCATCAAAGGTTAAATTAGAAGAAAGCCCTGGCATGGTGACCTTCAACAATCATTCCAAGGCATGAATTAGGGAGTCCCTTATTTCAAGCATGTAAGAAGAGGAGTTAGAAGATGGGGATTAAAATAGAAGAAAACCCAACTGAATTAGGAGAGAGAAGAGAGAGGGAGATTACATAAAAGTAAATAGAATATCACCCTTGTATTCTTCTTGCTTTGATTGCTTGGATTGCTTTACTTGGCTTGAACTTTGAGAGCTTTGAAGATGTAACACTTGATCTTCAATGGATGTTTTGAGGCTTGTGTTTGAGTGTATAGAGGCTAGGGCTTGAAGAGGCTTAAGAGAATTAGACTTCGAGCTCTGTTTTCAGAGAGACAGACTTTCTAGATTGAGTTTGCAGACCCTTTTTACGCAGAGGGAGGGTCTGTATTTGTAGGCAATTGAAATGACCTTGGCACCTATTGCAGTGGCGCTAGGGTAAATTTTCCATTGGCGCCAGCCACTTAGGAAAGTTTTAAGGCAACAAAAAATGTATCTTTTGACCCTTAGGACGTAAGGCAAAGGATTTGGGCATTTGTCCTAGTGACTACCATGTAATTTTTAGCTTGGCTCCACTAAGAGTGATCTATAAGGTTTGGGAATGATCCGAAAGACTAAGGATAGATAGGAACCCTTGAAAGAGTGTCCTGGAGGTAACAAACTTAAAAAATAATACCAGAATATTTGGAAAGGTTGACTAATGATCATTTGAACTAAGAAAACACCGAAATGGACCTGGAGTGACCCGTGAGAAGGCTTAAAGGTTGGAAACACTATCAAGAGTGTTCCAAGGAATTGTCGGTTTGATACCCAAAGCCGGTGTGGTTGGAAAATGTGAGCGACCTATTAGGGGCAAAATGGTCATTTGGCATCGGGCTCACCAAAATAGACTTGGAATGATCTGGAAAGGTATTGGAAGGTTGAGAATACTATTTAAAGCATCCTCAAAAGGTTACCGGTTTGATACCTAGTGCTAGTGTGGTTCTCGAAGGCGATCAGATGCCTAGGGGCAAAATGGTTATTTTGATTGAATGGTCTCGGAATTGATCCGGAACTGACTGGAAGGCACTTGGACATGCCGAATTATCTTTGGGACAATCTTGGAAGGGTGAATTTATCATTTTAAGCACTTAGGTACTTTCTCGAGAAGCATGTCGAAAGGGCCCAAGCAACAATTTGGTCATTTTTCACCAGAGTGGGCTAGCAGGCACTAGTGTTGACCTGGGTTTGAGTGTTTCCATCACTTTGACAGTGTGTGACGAGTTGGTTTCCAAAGGTATCCCATCCTTCAATAAATGTGCCCTGGTCAAGAGGCGTGTTCGGTCCCGTGACATAGGAGTTTTGTTGGCAATTCCCAATGTCTACCTATGTACGAGTGTTTCCGCCACTTTGACGGTTGTGATGTTTGTGAGTATTTCCGTCACTCTGATGATGTGTGTTCATTCTAGAGATTGCTGATCTCGGGAAGCTGCTAAATGGTCATATTATTTGAGGAATCAACTTTCTTGAAAGACATACCGGATAACGAACATTCTACATTGGCGGGCTAGTAGGCACCATAAGTAAATCGTTCTACCATCTTAGGGACTTGGGTTTCGTCTCGGTTGACAAGTTTGAAAGGACTTATCGTTCTGAGGAGTTTTCTTAGAAAACGTGCTAGACTGGATGAACTTAATGTTTGAGGGATCAACTTTTTTGAAAGACATGCCGAATTGAGTTTGATTAATTTAGAATGGAATTGAAATTGGAATTGAGGTTGAAATAGGAACTTACCGTCTTTAGGAAGACGTGCCAATTGGAATTCGACCAAGTAATGTTACAAATGGCATTTTGGTCATTTTGCCTCTATTGGGCCTAGCGAACACGCGAAGCGATTGATTAACTGGATTGAGTTTGAAAAACTATTTTGGACTTAAATGTGTCTGTGTCGGTTTTAATGTGAGTTTAGTTGGGCCAGAGATTGTTGAGCTGGCAAAAATGGGGTGCTTACAGCTGCCCATCTTTTCTGTTTTTGCTTGTCAAAGATAAAAAACGATGAAGTAAAGGTCTCATGTTAACCGCGAGGTAATCTAAGGGATGAAATTTGAAAACTTTTGAAAGCTGGAGCTTGAAAATGACAATTTGGCCAAAGGGAGCGTTTGAAATTGGATTTTGGTAGGCAAAACGGCGAAGTTGCCCAGGATTTGACCTTGACGCCAGGCATAATAATGCGGCCTGGAGTTTTAAAACAGCCTAGCTTTTGACTCAAAGCTTACAGGTTAGCGAGAGATTTCGAGGGTTTTGGAGCTTCTTTGAGATTTCTGCTAAGAAGGACTCTTGAGCATTGAATGAGTGAGTTTAGGGGACACCAAGGAGTTACCGAAAGTAGTCACCATAGCCGGAATTGTTGCCAGAAAAGAAGATTTCATCGGAGAACTCCAATTGGTGAGTTTTTTTTTTAATTTTGTGTTGATTTTGATGTGTAGAACTTTGTTTTAGTCGTGTAAATAGTCAAAATTAATATTTTGAACACTAGTGGAGTTATTTCTGCGTTTTGATGCTCGTTTGATTGAGTTTGTTTAATTTGGCATGTTTATATAAAGAGTGTTTCTGCAGGAATTGAAAACACAACTTTAGGTATTGGGTTTTCGGGCTAGATTTTTGAATCATGTGCCTTGGAAAAAATTTTTTAACAATCGTATGAAGTTTCGTGACTTTTTAAAAAATTTTTGAATTTTTGATTTTTAAAAAAATAAAAAAATGCTTTTAAAGTAGGAAAATTTGAGAAATCCGTGGAAATGCTTAAATTTGACCTTTAGAAAAATATAAGAATATTTTAGAAAATATTTGAAGTAGTTTTGAGAGATTTTGTGACAATTTTGGAAACTACTGGATTTTTTGAAAAACAGAACATGTGTTTGAAAATTTAAAAATCTTAGGAATATGCACAGATGGTTTTATGTGTGTAGGTGCTATGTGATTGTGATGTCGTGGGGTGCACGACTTATGTTTTGTTGTCACGTCTTGGGTGTTGTAAGGGCTATTTATTAATGAGACTTTGCCAAAATGTTTTGAAATTAAGGAAAGAGTTAGAAAATTTTTGAAAAAAAATCTTTTTGAAGGGATAAGATATAAAACCTTTGAGGGTGGGCCTTTCTGGCAGAGAAGACCCTGAGAAACTCGAGGGTCTTTTAGAATACGACTTTTTGTAGAAAAAGCTTAGAGAAACCTTTGAAAATGGACTTTTGAGGGAAAAGCTTGGGAAACCTTTGAAAATAGATTTTGAATTTAGAAAACTTTGAAATTGATAAAAACTTTGGAAGGAAAAGTTTTTGAAGATTGAAACCTTAAAAATCTTTGAGGATTGGTTTTGAGGAAGACTTTTTAAAGGAAAAAGTTTTAGAAAACCTTGAAACTTGATTGGAATAGAAATCTTTTGAAGAAGAGGCTTAGAAAGGTTTTGAGATGGATTTTGACTGAAACTTTTGATATTTGATTTTGAAAATAACTTTAGGCCTTGATTTTGAAATAGCTTTTGGAAGGAAGCATTAAGGAACCTTAGGAATTAATTTTGAAGATAAAATTTTAAAGGAAAAAGATAGGAAACCTTTTAAGAATTGATTTTGAAAATGAACTTTTGAAGGAAAAAGTTGGGAAACCTTTTTGAGAATTGATTTTGAGTAGACTCTACTGAGACTTGTGTCATTCATTCATTTTTTTTTCTTTTTCCATACCTCTAGTCCTTTTGAACTATATATACCATATATTGATATATTTACCTTGATTTGACTTTCAAGATGGCTGATGCGGGTCACGACAGTTCTAAGAGTAGGCGCCAGTTCAGAAGGGGGGCCTGTATAGATTCCGTTGGTAGTTCTAACTATTCCAGAGGTAGCCATAGATTAGCTGGTAAGGCATCTTCTAGTTAGAGTGGGAGGGAGAGTATGCCTCTAGTTGACCCTTTTTCTTCCATCGAGTTGGCTTTTGAGGTAGACATGGATGCCAAGGAGAAGACAATGGGCCTAGGAGACCGTGTGACCGATTACGGGAGGGCCTCTTTTAGAAGGAGGTAGATGGATGCTGGTTTGGGGGATATGGAGGTACTAGATATTCCTCCATTGGGGGATTAAGCTTACCATCCCAGTGTATACTCTCGGCAGCACTTGCCCCCTCCCCGTGTACATACATCATTTAGAGGGGTTGTCCATCAATCTTTTAGTACGATGCAGCTGGCTGTTACATCTTATCATGCCTTTCTAGCAGAGATTGGGTTCAGTGCATTCATAGGATTACAGGCAAACCGCCTGAACCAGTATTTGGTGCTGGCATTGATTGAGAGATGGTTTGGGGAGATAGGGACCTTTCACTTTGTGGGCTTTAAGCTGGATCCTACTCCGTTAGACTGGGCCATTATCATGGGGCTTTCTTTTGTTGGCCATCAGATTACCCAGTAGCCTATTAATAGAGTCGAGGCTTGTGCTTTGTTAGATTTGCCACCTCCTAACCATTCAGCTTTTCTCATGTCTTGGTGTCGCGCCTCGATTTTTCACACTTGAGAAAAATACGTACAAGTGGGAAAAACACGATACTCTTTCGTTAGAACTCGTTATCCTAGAAGGATGAGTACGACTAGGTTTGAATTGAAAATTGATTTGATTAAGGGCTTTTGAAAAAAGATTGGAGTCACCACCTAACTTGATTAAGGTGAGTTAGGTCACATAAAACTAAGTGCAATCCGAAAATTAAACCTAGGGTTTTTGAAAACTTCCTCAAGAGAGGGGTTTTAATAAAAGAGGTTGTTTGGGAACCTTTGGAAAGATTTAAGCCCTTTTTAAAATAACTCTGTTTTGATCTTTGAAAACATTGATTCTAGGTTTAGAGATTGGTTACGTGTAGGCAAGATATCCTAAGATCATCACCCTACCCCATCCTTGTGGTACCAACATGTCTATTCACCCTAGGTTCACTCATTTAGAATCTTCAATTTTCCATTGTCTAACTATATCCACTTTGAAAAGAGATTTGACATGATGCATGACATGTAAGTACATGAAAAGAATTTAATTTTGAAAATAACGTTGAAAAGAAAGATTTGACTTTAAAAATAGACTTGAAAAGTAGATTTGAAATTTAAAAAAGATTATGGAATTTGGAAAAGGTCGTGACTACCCCATGAGAGTTGCTTACGTATCCCTTTGTTAGGAATCAGGTCAGTCATAGTTCGGACAAAAGTCCGATTGAAAATAGACACTTTGAGGTGTAAGCACCCCATTTTTGACCGCTCGGCAGTCTACACTCCGTCCAGACTTGTACTCAAGTCAATATGGACGTATTCCAATCAAAGCCAACTCTCTAAGTCTAAATACCGTCTGTCCATCGCTTCGTGGGCCCACCAGGCCCAAATAGAGGCAAAATGACCAAAATTTCCTTAGGGGCATTGTCCTTTCCAATTCCAACTTCAACTCCTCTCTTGAGACAATTTATTCCTCGAAACGATAAATCTACCCCAATTAGGCACGTCTTTCCGAAGATGATAAGTCCCCTTTCTAATTCCAATTCCAATTCCAATTCCTCTCTCGAGACAGTTTATTCCTCGAGAGGATAAATCTACTCCAATTAGGCATCTCTTTCCAAAGAATATAAGACCCCTTTCCAATTCCAATACCTCTCTCGAGACAGTTTATTCCTCGAGACGGTAAATCTACCCCAATCAGGCACGTCTTTCCAAAGACAATAAGTCCCCTTTCAAATTCCAATTCCAATTCCAATCCCTCTCTCGAGACAGTTTATTCCTCAAGACGGTAAATCTACTCTAATTAGGCACATCTTTTTGAAGATGATAAGACCCCTTTCCAATTCCAATCTCTCTCTCAAGACAGTTTATTCCTCGAGATGGTAAATCTACTCCAATTAGGCATGTCTTTCCGAAGACGATAAGTCCCCTTTCTAATTCCAATTCCAATTCCAATCCCTCTCTCGAGACAGTTTATTCCTCGAGATGGTAAATCTACTCCAATTAGGCACGTCTTTCCGAAGACAATAAGACCCCTTTCCAATTCCAATCCCTCTTTCAAGACAGTTTATTTCTCGATATGGTAAATCTACTCCAATCAGGCGTGTCTTTTCAAAGACGATAAGACCCCTTTCCAATTCCAATCCCTCTCTCGAGACAGTTTATTCTACGAGACGGTCTGACGCATTTTTTGAAGAAAATCTCTTCGAAACGGTAAGTCCCTTTAAACCTGTCGACCGGGACGAGACCCCAAGTCCCCTAGATGGTAGAACGGTCCACCTTTGGCGCCTACTAGCCCGCCAATACAGAAATGTCTGTTTAGGCACACCTTTCGAGAAAATTGACTTCTCAAGCGCTAAGTCCCTTTAGCAACTTCCCGAGATCAGGCAGTCTCGAGAATGATCGCGAACCGTCAGAGTAGCGGAAATACTCGCAAATAGGTCGATATAGGGAAATGCCAACAAACCCCTGTATCACATGACCGCCGTCAGAGTGGCGAAAACACTCAAAACCCAAGTCAACACCAGTGCCTGCTAGCCCACTTCGGTGAAAAATGACCAAACTGCCCCTTGGGCCTTTTCCAATATGTTTCTCGAGAACACCTGAGTCTTCAGAACGGTAAGCCCAACCTTCTAGGATTGTTTTAAAAGAAATCCGGCATAATTAGGTGCCTTCCAGTTAGTTTCGGGCCAATTCCGAGACTTTCCGATCAAGATGACCATTTTGCCCCTAGGCATTCGAATGCCCCGAGAACCACACCGGCTTTGGGTATCAAACCGGTAACCTCTTGAGATTGCTTCTTATAGTATTCTCAACCTTCCTCTACCTTTCCGGATCATTCCGAGTCAGTTCCGGTAAACCCGGTGCAAAATGACCGTTTTGCCCCTAGAGGGCCATCGCCTTTTCCGACCACACCGGCTCTGGGTATCAAACCGGTAGCTTCCCGAGAATGCTTTTTATAGTGTTCTCAACCTTTCTTTATCCTTTCGGATCATTCTGAGTCAGTTCAGGCAAACCCGGTGCGAAATGACCGTTTTGCCCCTGGTGGACTAGTTACCTTTTCTGACCATACCGGCTCTGGGTATCAAACCGGCAACCTTTGGAAATAGTCTGAATAATGTTTTCAAATCTCAAGTCTTATTCTGGGACAGTCTGAGTCTGTCTCGGCAGCTTCCCAATCCGAGTGACCGTTTTGCCCCTAAAGGCCCGGCCAACCCTTTCGACACATACTATCCTCATTTCTCAAGTCAAAAACCTCTGGGACACTATCTTAAGTGTTCCTACCCTTTTTTGGCCTTTTGGGTCATTCTCGGCCTCTTCAAATCGTTCCCGGACTTTTCGGAGTCACTCCTAGTGAAGCCAGGCTAAAAATTGCATGGTAGTCACTAGTACAGGCGCCCAAATCTAGTCAAAGATACGTTGCTTGTCGACTTCCAAACTTTTCTAACTCGCTGGCGCCACTCCTAGTGGCGCCAAGGGGAAAATTGGCCTGGGGCCATTGTAACAAGCGCCAGGTCTATCCCATCTCTATAAATACAGAGCCTCCTCCAACGTGAAAGAGGTCCGCAAACTCAGTCTAAAAATCCTAAAATTCGATATACAGAGCTCGAACACTTCAAAAATCCTAGCTTCTCTAGGTTTTCCAAACCCTAGCCACCATACACTAAACCCTAGCCTCATACACACTCCTATACACCCTCATACACTTATACACTAGCCTCTAACCCTCCTTTGAAGACTTGAAGAGCTGCAAACTGAAGCCTTGAAGATTAAAGAAAAACTCTTGAAGATTGAAGACAAAGATTAAGACGAAGATCGAAGAAAGCAAGGCACGCAAAGCCAAGCAAAATAAAGAAGACACAAGGTAGGCTTTCATTTTACATTTCTGCACTTTCCCCCTGTCTCTTCTCTCTCCTAACCTACTTGGGTTTTCTCTATTTTAATCCCCTATCTCTTCTCCCCCCCCCTCCCCCCTTTCTTTGCATACTTGAAACAAGGGGACTCTCGGTCCATGTGTAGGATTAGACTATTGAAGGGTCACCGTGTTGGGGGTTGTCCTTTAGACTAACCGAAGACCACGTGGGTTCGGTCCCCTTGATTATATGGTGAAGCCTTAACCTTGTATGTTCACGACCCCAAATTTGCATTGTGCATATCATGATCTTGCATATTCCAAAAATCGTTTTCAAACTCGTTTTCAAAATTTGCATTAAACTTGTTTTCAAAATTGCATCGAAATCTCCTTTTCAAAAACTTATTTTTAAAATCACAATCCTAGGGTGATTCTAGCCTTTCCATGGCTAGGGTTGCTTTAGGAAAGTGTTACATTTAAAGTGATTTTTACGGTCCATATTTTCAAATCTTGTTGTTTTCAAAACCGTTTTCTTAAAGTGGTTCTAGCCCTCTTATGATTAGAATCGCTTTAGGAAAGTGCGACATTTTTATACCTTCTAAAAACTCTCTTTTCCTAAAAATCTTTTTTTCAACATACTTTCCTAAAACTCTCCTTTCCAAAGTTGTTTTCAAAAACTCCCTCCAAAAATCTATTTTTCAAAAACTCCATTTTTCAACTCCTTTCCAAAATCCTCTCCCCAAAATCCACTTTCTAAAAACGCTCCCTAAAAATCTTTTCAAAAACTCTCTCCAACAATCTTCTACCAAAAATCTTTCTAAAAAATCTCTTCCCGAAATCTTCTTTCCAAAAACTCCTCTCTAGGACTCCCTTCTAAAAATCTTTGTTTCCAAAAACGCACTTTCCAAAAATCCCTTTTCTTGATGCCCAAATCAAGCCCTAAAACTCATGATTAGGAAATCCTAATTTTCTTCCCAAAAATATGGTTTTCAAACTTGCCTTAAAACCTAGGTTTCCAAAACCCCCTTTGTTTTCTACATCAAAATTGCATATTTCCAAAATATCTTTTCTACATCAAAACTATAGTCTTACAAATCTAGGGTTTTTAAAACTTCCTTTTCCAAATCCTTGTCAAATCAAATCTTCCCGTTTAGAAAACTAGGTCCTGTCGTGCCCAGATTTTTCGCACTCGAGGAATACTCACCCAAGCGGGAAAAATGCTGTACTCTCTCGTTAGAACTCACCCTCCTAGAAGAATGAGTGCGACTAGGTTTGAATTGAAAAATTGAATTGAATAAAGGGCTTTTGAAAAAGATTTGGAGTCGCCACCTAACTTAATTAAGGTGAGTTAGGTCACCTAAAAACTAAGCATAATCCAAAGACTACACTTAGGGTTTTGGAAAACGATTTTGAAAAACATCTCCTCAGGTGAGTGTTTTTAAGGAAGACGGGTTGTTTGGCAACCTTTGGAAAACATTTAGCCCTTTTTTGAAAAATAACTCCTTTTGGTCTTTGAAATCAGTGATCTAGGTTCGGAGGTTGGTTACGTGTAGGGAAGACGCACTAAGCTATCACCCTACCCCGCCCTTTCGGTACCTACATGTCAATCTACCCGAGATTCACCTATGAGAGTCTTTAATTAACTATAGTTCAACCCTATTCACTTTAGAAGAACAACATTTGAAAACTAACATGATGCATGATATGCAAGTGCAAAAATAAGAGAGAATTGAAAAATAGAAATTGATTTGAAAAGAAATTGATTTGATTTGAAAATAGATTTGAAGAAATAGAATTGAAATTGGAAAGTTTGAAAATTGAAGGTAGAAATTTGAAAATAGAAATTTTGAAATTGGAATTTGAGATTCGAAAAGATTTTGGAAACCACACCCATGAGGGTGGAATTGAAAGTTTGAAAAGTGTTATGATCGCACCTATGAAGGTTGCCTACGTATTCCTTTGGGGGAATCAGGTCAGTCGTAGTTCGGACCAGAGTCCAATTTGAAAATAGAATGTTGGATTGGAAGAAAAAGATTGAACTGGAAATTGAATTGGAAGATTGAAAGATTGAACTTGGAATGGAGGATTGAAAATTAGAATTTGGAATTTTGGAATTGAGAAGATTGGACTTACTTTGGAAAGATTGATTTGGACTTGTTTTGGAAAGAAGGAGGTTTAGGAAACCTAGACTTGTGATTAAGAAAGATTGGATTGGAATGTTGGATTTGGAAAATTTGAAAAGATTGGATTTTAGGAAATATCGAATTAGGGAAGGTCCGAATTAGGAAAGTTTCGAATTAGGAAAGTTTCAGGTTTAGAAAAGTTTTAGGTTTAGGAAAGTTTCAACTTAGGAAAGCTTTGAATTAGGAAAATTTTCAAATTAGGAGAGTTTCGAATTTAGAAATGTTTGAAAAAGGAAAGTTTTGATTTTTGGAAAGTTTTGAAAACAAGGAAGTTTTGAAAATAAGAAAGTTTCGTTTTGGGAAAGGTTTGAAAAAGGAAAGTTATCAATTTAGGAAATGTTTGAATTAAGAAATATTTAAGTTTAGAAAAGTCTTAGATTTGGAAAGATTTTGAAGTTTTGGAAAGTTTAGAATTTAGAAAGTTTGGAAGTTTAGGAAAATTTATCTTAAGAAAGTTTTGAATTTAGGAAACTTTGAATTTAGAAAAATTTGAAATTTAGAAAGTTTAGGATTTAGAAAGTTTTAGAGTTTTAGAAAATCTTGAAATTAGGAAAGGTTTGAGTTTAAGAAAGGTTTGAAAGCTTGGATTTGAAAAAGATTTTGGAAAGGGGTAGAATTAGGAAAGGGTTGAACTATGAAAGATTTGAAAGTTGAGTTTTAAAGTTTAGGAAAGATTTTTATGTTCAAGTTTAAGATTTAGGAAAACGGAAGTTTAGGAAGGATTCGAATTAAGAAAGGGTTGGATTTTGAAATTTAAGGAAAGATTTAAAATTTAGGTTTAGGAAACTTATGGTTTAGGAAGGCAGGAAATTAGGAAGAAGTTGAATTAGGAAAGGTTTGGGATTTGTTTCCAAAAACGGAGGATTGGATTTAGTTTCCTAAATGGGGAGATTGGATTTGGTTTCTTAAAGGGAAGATTTGATTTGACAAGGATTTGGAAAGGGAGATTCTAGAAACCCTAATTTTGAAAAATTGTGGTTTTGACATAGAAAGGAGGTTTTGAAAACATGTATAGTTTTGATGTAGAAAACAAAAGATTTTGGAAACCTAGGTTTGGGACAAAGTTTGAAAATCATGTTATTGGAAAGAAAATTAGGGTTTCTTAATTGTGGGCTCTAAGGCTTGACTTGGGCTCTAAGAAAAGAGTTTTTGGAAAGTGTGTTCTTAGAAACGTAGATTTTCTAGAAGGGAATCCTAGGAAGGAGTTTTTGGAAAGTGTGTTTTTGGAAACATAGATTTTGGGAGGAAAAATCCTAGAGGGGAGTTTCTAGAAGGAAGATTTAGAAAGGTTTTTGAAGAGAGTTTTTAAGAAGGTGAATCTAGGGAGTGTTTTTAGAAAGTGAATTTTGAGGAAAAGGTTTTGGAGAGGAGTTGAAAAAGAGAGTTTTGAAAAATAGATTTTTGAAGGGAGTTTTTGAAAACCATTTTGGAGAGGAGAGCTTTAGGAAAATATGTTGGAAAAAAGATTTTTAGGAAGAGATTTTTAAAGAGAGTTTTTAGAAGGTGTAAAAACATTTCACTTTCCTAAAGCAATTCTAACCATAAGAAGGCTAGAACCACTTTAGGAAAGCGGTTTTGAAAACAACAAGATTTGAAAATATAGACCAAAAGGTCACTTTTAATGTAACACTTTCCTAAAGCAACCCTAGCCATGGAAAGGCTAGAATCACCCTAGGATTGTGATTTTGAAAACATGTTTTTGAAAAAGAGCTTTTGATGCAATTTTGAAAACAAGTTTGAAAATGATTTTTGAAAACAACTTTTTGAAAACGAATTTTGGAAGATGCAAGACTATGATATGCACAATGCAATTTGGGGTCGTGAACATACAAGGTTAAGGTTTCACCACATAATCAAGGGGGCCGGACCCACGTGGTCTTTGGTTAGACTAGAAGAAAGCCCCCGACACGGTGACTCTCCAATAGTCCAATCCTACACATGTACCGGGAATCCCCTTGTTTCAAGCATGCAAAGAAAGGGCGGGAAAGAGATGGGGGATTAAAATAGAGAAAACCCAAGTGGGTTGGAGAGAGAAGAGAGAGGGGGGAAGCGCAGAAAATTAAAGAGAAAGCCTACCTTGTTTCTTGTTTATTTTGCGCGCCGTGCAGTCTTCGATCTTCGGTCTTCGGTCTTGATCTTCACCTTCAGTCTTCAAGGATTGTCTTCAAGCTCTGGATGGCTGCTCTTCAAGTCTTCAGAGAGTGGTTGAAGGCTAGTGTATGAGTGTATGGGGGAGTGTATGAGTGTATAGGAGGCTAGGGTTTGTGTATAGTGGCTAGGGTTTGGGAAAACCTAGGGAGGCTAGGGTTTAGGAGGTGCTCGAGCTCCGTATATCGAAATATAGGATTCTTAGGTTAAGTTTGCAGACCCCTTTCACGTTGAACGAGGCTCTGTATTTATAGAGGGAAGACAAACCTGGCGCCTGTTGCAGTGGCGCCAGGCCAAATTCTACACTGGCGCCACTAGGAGTGGCGCCAGGCCATTTTTTGGCTTGGCGCCACTAGTAGTGGCGCCAACCAATTAGGAAAGATTTAAGGTCGGCAAACAACGTATCTTTGACTAGATTTGGGCGCCTGTACTAATGACTACCATGTAAACTTTAGCCTGGCTTCACTAGGAGTGACTCCGGAAAGTCCGGGAATGATTTGAAGGAGCCGGGAGTGACCCGGAAGGCTGGTAAGGAGCAGGAACACTTAAAATAGTGTCCTGGAGGTATTTGACTTGAAAAGTGAGGATAAGATGTGTCGGAAAGGTTGATCGAGCCTTTAGGGGCAAAACGGTCAACCGGACCAGAAAACAGCCGAGACAGACTCAAACTGTCCCAGAAGAAGACTTGGGATCTGGAAACATTATTTAGAATGTTCCCAGAGGTTTCCGGTTTGATTCCCAGGGCCAGAGTGGTCGGAAATGGAGACCGGCCCACCAGGGGCAAAACGGTCATTTTGTACCGGGTTTGCCGGAACTGACTCGAAATGATTCGGAAAGGTAAAGGAAGGTTGAGAATACTATAAAAAGTGTTCTCGGGACATTACCGGTTTGATACCCAGAGCCGGTGTGGTTGAAGAAGGAGACCGGCTCTCCAGGGGCAAAACGGTCATTTTTACCGGGTTGGCCGGAACTGACTCGGAATGATCCGGAAAGGTAAAGGAAGGTTGAGAATACTATAAAAAGTATTCTCGAGTCATTACCGGTTTGATACTCAAAGCCGGTATGGTGGAAGAAGGAGACTGGTCCTCTAGAGGCAAAACGGTCATTTTTACCGGGTTGGCCGGAACTGACTCGGAATGATCCGGAAAGGTAAAGGAAAGTTGAGAATACTATAAAAAGTATTCTCGGGTCATTACCGATTTGATACTCAAAGCCGGTATGGTGGAAGAAGGAGACCGGTCCTCTAGGGGCAAAACGATCATTTTGTACCGGGTTGGCCGGAACTGACTCGGAATGATCCGGAAAGGTAAAGGAAGATTGAGAATACTATAAAAAGTATTCTCAGGAGGTTACCGGTTTGATACCCAGAGCCGGTGTGGTTCCCGGGGCATCCGGATGCCTAGGGGCAAAATCGTCATCTTGACTGAAAAGTCTCGAAAAAGGTCCTAAGGGTAGTTTGGTCCTTTTCCACCGAAGTGGGCTAACAGCCACTGGTATTTACCTAGGTTTTAAGTGTTTCCGCCACTCTAACGGTGTGAGTATTTCCGCTACTCAGACGGGGTTGATGATTTGTGAGTATTTTCGCTACTCGGACGGGGTTGATGATTTGTGAGTATTTTCGCTACTCGGACGGTTCTGTGAGTATTTCCACTACTGTAACGGTTTTGTGAGTATTTCTGCTACTCTAACGGTTTTATGAGTGTTTCCGCCACTCTAACGGTTTTGTTGAGTATTTCCGCTACTCTAACGGTTCTGTGAGTATTTCCGCTACTCTAACGGTTTTGTGAGTATTTTTGCTACTCGGACCGTCTCGAGGAATAAACTGACTCGAGAGAGGGATTGGAAAGGGGTCTTACCATCTCCGAAGAGGCGTGCCTGGATTGGAACCGTCTCGAGGAATAAACTGTCTCGAGAGAGGGATTGGAAAGGGGTCTTACCGTCTCCGAAGAGGCGTGCCTGGATTGGAACCGTCTCGAGGATTAAACTGTCTCGAGAGAGGGATTGGAAAGGGGTCTTACCGTCTCCGAAGAGGCATGCCTGGATTGGAACCGTCTCGAGGAATAAACTGTCTCGAGAGAGGGATTGGAAAGGGGTCTTACCGTCTCCGAGGAGACGTGCCTGGATTAGGAGTGTTTCCGCCACTCTGATGGTTTTGTGAGTATTTCCGCTACTCCAATAGTTCTGTAAGTATTTCTGCTACTCCAAGGGTTCTGTGAGTAGTTTTGCTACTCAAACCGTCTCGAGGAATAAACTGTCTCGAGAGAGGGATTGGAATTGGAATAAGAAAGGACAATGCCCTTAAGGGCATTTTGGTCATTTTCCCTCCATTTGGGCCTGACAGGCCCGCGAAGCGATGGAAAGATGGAATTTGAACCTAGAGAATTGGTTTTGATTGGAATATGCCCACAATGACTTGAAAACAAGTCTGGACGGAGTGTAGACTGCCGAGCGGTCAAAAATGGGGTGCTTACAGGTCCTATCCTCCGTTTTTGGAAACAAAATCAAACCTTCCCTTTTAGACTCAAAATCTAAATCTTTCCTAGTTCAGATCCTTCCTAATCTTCTACTTTCCT
This sequence comes from Euryodendron excelsum, assembly GCA_033060915.1. Classification (NCBI taxonomy): domain Eukaryota; kingdom Viridiplantae; phylum Streptophyta; class Magnoliopsida; order Ericales; family Pentaphylacaceae; genus Euryodendron; species Euryodendron excelsum. The sequence continues at coordinate 29,565,800 of CM065390.1, forward strand.
AAATCTTAACTTTCCAAAACTTGAACATAAAAATCTTTCCCAAATTTTAAAATTCAAATTTCAAATCTTTCCCAATTCAACCCTTTCCTAATTCTACCCCTTTTCCAAATCCAAGTTTTCAAATCTTTCCTAAACTCAAAACTTTCCTAATCTCGAGATTTTCTAAAATTCAAACTCTAAAACTTTCTAAACCCTAAATCTTTTCAAAATCCTAACTTTCTAAATTTCAAATCCAAAGCTTTCCAAGTTCAAAACTTTCTTAAGTTAAGACTTTCTAAATCTAAAACTTTCTAAATTCTAAACTTTCTTAAAACTTCAAATCTTTCTAAATCTAAAACTTTCTTATTTTCAAAACCTTTTCTTTTTCAAAACCTTTCTTAAAATGAAACTTTCTTAATTCACAACTTTCCAAATTTCAAAACATTCCAAATTCAAAACTTTCTTAAGTTGAAAACTTTTCTAAGTTAAAACTTTCCTAAATGGAAACTTTCTTAATTTGAAACTTTCCTAATTCGAAAACTTTCCTATTTCGAAATCTTTCCTAAAATGACACTTTCCTAATTCCAACATTTCTTAAATCCAATCTTTCCAAGTCCAAACTTCGAGTCAAATCTTTCCTAAGTTTCCTTTCTTTCCTAAGTCTAGGTTTCCTAAACCTCCATCTTTCCAAAACAAGTCTAAATCTTTCTTCCAAGTTCTATTTTTTCAAATCAAAATCCAACCTTTTCCATTCCAAAATTCTAAATTCCAATATTCAATCTTCTATCCTAAATTCAAATCAAATTCTTTTTCTAATCAAAATCTCTTTCTTCCAATCCAACCTTCTATTTTCAATCGGACTCTTGTCCGAACTACGACTGACTTGATTCCTCCAAAAGGATATGTAGGCAACCCTCATGAGTGCAATCACAATTTTCTATTTCTATTTCTACAATCTCAAATTTCACAGCATTCTTCAAATTTCTATTTCTACAATTTCTTTCCAATCTCCAATCCTACAATTTTTTTCAAGTTTCCAATTCCATGATTTATTTCTATTTTCAATCTTCAATTTCAATTTCCAAAACCTTTTTTTTTTTTTTCCAAATTCAAGCTTCTATCTCTTTCTTTTCAAATCAAATCAAATTCTTTTCAAATCTATTTCCAAATCAAGTCTCTTTTCTTGCACTTGCATATCATGCATCATGTTAGTTTCTTTTCAAACATTATTTTTCAAAGTGGATAGGATTGAACCATTCGTTAGTTGAAGACTCTTATAGGTGAATCTAGAGTAGATTGACATGTAGGTACCGAAAGGGCTGGATAGGGTGATGGCTTAGTGCATCTTCCCTACACGTAACCAACCTTCGAACCTAGGATCACCGATTTCAAAGACTAAAAATGGAGTTATTTTTCAAAAGGGGCTAAATGTTTTCCAAAGGTTGCCAAACAACCTGTTTTCCTAAAAACCCTCTCTTGAGGAGATATTTTCAAAATCATTTTCCAAAAATCCGAAGTGTAGTCTTCGGATTATTCTTAGTTTTTAGGTAACCTAACTCACCTTAATCAAGTTAGGTGGCGACTCCAAACTGTTTTCAAAAGCCCTTTATTCAAATCTATTTTAAATTCAAACCTAGTCGCACTCATTCTTCTAGGAGGGTGAGTTCTAACAAGAGAGTACAACATTTTTTCCGCTTGTGTGTATATTCCTTGAGTGCAAAAAATCTGGACGCGACATGAGGTTTTTTGAAAAGTTTAACTTGAAAAGAGTTTAATTTGAACAAAAGATTTTAAAATTGAACTTTGATTTAAAAACAAACTTGAAATTGGCTTGGATTTGAAAAGATTGAACTTTGAAGAAGAACTTGGACTTGATTTGGGAAAGCAGGAGTTGAGTTTTGAAAACACTTTAACTTGGGTTTGAGATTGGAAAATCATTTTGGTATAGAAAGGAGTTTTAGAAAAGAGTTAAAGCTTCCTAACTTAGGATTAGGCTTTGTCGCGCTCCAATTTTTCACACTCGAAAAAGACAAGTGAAAAAAACACAGGACTCTCTCCTTAGAACTCATCCTTCTAGAAGGACGAGTGCGACTAGGTTTGAATTAGAAATTGATTTGAATTAAGGGTTTTCAAAAAAGATTTGGAGTCGTCCCCTAACTTGATTAAGGTGAGTTAGGTCACCTAAAACTAAGCACAATTTGAAGATTACACTTAGGGTTTTTGAAAAAGATTTTGAAAACTTCCTCAAGAGAGGGTTTTTAAGAAAATAGGTTGTTTAGCAACCTTTGAAAATATTTAAGCCCTTTTTGAAAATAACTCCATTCAGTCTTTGAAAAAAGTTATCTAGGTTCGGAGGTTGGTTACGTGTAAAGCAAACGTACTAAGCCATCACCCTACCCTGCCCTTTCGGCACCTACACGTCTATTCATCCTAGACTCACTTATTTAGAATCTTTGATTAATAAATGTCCAAAACTATCCACTTTTGAAAATAACTTTTAGAAAGAAGTTGACATGATGCATGATATGCAAATGCAAGGATTTGATTTGATTTTGAAAGTAAATTTTGAAAAGACTTGATTTGATTTTGGAAATGGATTTGAAAAGATAGACTTGACTTTTGAAAGAAGGGTTTTAGAAATTGGAATTTGAGATTTGAAAATAGATTTTAGAATTAGAAACTTAAAATAGATCATGGAATTGGAAGTTTAAACAAAGGTTATGGGATTGAAACCTTGAAAAAGGTTGTGGAATTAGAAATTTAAAAAAGGTTGTGATCGCACCCATGAGGGTTGCCTACGTATCTCTTTTTGGGAATCAGGTCAATCGTAGTTCAGACAAGAGTCCGATTGAAAATAAACACTTTGAGGTTTTGAAAAGTTTAATTTGAAATGATTTGATTTGAAAATAGTTCAATTTGAAAAAGGATTTGATTTGAACTTAGAATAAAATATTTGAAATCGAGAATTGAAATTGAACTTAGACTTGAAAAAGGGTGTGAACTTGGAAAGAAAATTTGAACTTGACTTAGGAAAAATAAAGTTGAGTTTTGAAAACATTTTAAAGTTTGAAATTGGAAAACCATCCTAGTTTAGAAAGGAGTTTTAGAAAAGGATTAAAGCTTCCTAACTTTAGGGTTAGGGTTGAACCAGGGTTTTGGCCTTCTAGGGTTTAGGTAACCTAAGTTTGAAACATTATTGCGCCTTGATTTTTTGCACCCGAAAAAGACAAGTGAGAAAAATACAGTACTGTCTCGTTAGAACTCATCCTCCTAGAAAGATGAGTATGACTAGGTTTGAATTAGAAATTGATTTGGATTAAGGGCTTTTAGAAAAAGTTTGAAGTTGCCACCAAACTTGATTAAGGTGAGTTAGGTCACCTAAAACTAAGTACAATCCGAAAATTACACTTAGGGTTTTTGAAAAAATATTTTGAAAACTTCCTCAAGAGAGGTCTTTTAAGAAAATAGGTTGTTTGGCAACCTTTGAAAATATTTAAGCCTTTTTTGAAAATAACTCCTTTTTTAGTCCTTGAAAACAGTGATCCTAGGTCCGGGGGTTGGTTACGTGTAGGGAAGACGCACTAAGTCATCACCCTACCCCCCCTTGTGGTACTTACATGTCTATTCACCCTAGGTTCACTCATTTAGAATCTTCGAATAATAAATATTCAAAACTATCCACTTTAGAAAAGAATTTTGAAAAAGAGGTTTGACATAATGCATGATATGCAAGTGCATGAATTTGATTTGATTTGAAAGTATATTTGAAAAGACTTGATTCGATTTGAAAAGATAAATTTTATTTTGAAAGAAAGTTTTAGAAATTGGAAATAAAGATTTGAAAATAGATTTTTGGAATTAGAAGTTTGAAAATAGTTATAGAATTGAAAACTTGGAAAAGGTTGTTAAAATAGAAGCTTGAAAAAGGTTATGACTGCACCCATGAGGGTTGCCTATGTATTCCTTTTTGGGAATCAGGTTAGTCGTAGTTTGGACAAGAGTCTGATAGAAAATTTGATTTGAAAAGAGTTTGATTTGAAAAAGAGATTTGATTTGAAAAATGGTTTGATTTGAACTTTGAATAGAAGATTTGAAATTGAACTTGGAATCGACTTTGATTTGAAATTGATTTTGATTTGGAAAGATAAAACTTCAAAGAAGAACTTGGACTTGATTCGGAAAGATTGAGATTTGAAAACATTTTGACTTGAATTGAAGTTTAAAAAACCATCTTGATTTAGAAAAGAATTTTTTAAGAAGAATTGGAAGCTTTTTAACTTTAAGGTTAGGGTCGAACTAGGGTCTAGACATCCTAGGACTTAACATAGCCTAGGGTTGAAGCTTGTAATTGAATTGAATTTGATTTGAACTTAAGAAGCTTGATTTTGAAAAGTTTGGTTTTGGAAAACCTAGACTTAGGAAAGATAAGACTTAGGGAAAGTAAGCAACCCATTTTTGCCCGCTTGGCAGCCTCCAGTCCGTCCAGACTTGTATTCAAGTCAATATGGATGTATTCCAATCTAAATAAATCGTCCAAGTCTAATCCCATCAATCAATCGCTTCGCGGGCCCTTAGGGCCCAAATAGAAGCATAATGACCAAAATGCCCTTGGGTGCATTGTTTTGTCCAATTGCAATAGGAAAGTCTTTCCGAAGACAGTAAGTCCCCTTTCCAATTCCAATTCCAATTAAATCCAGAACATCTCTCGAGAAAGTTGATTCTTCGAGGTGGTAAGACCATCCAATCCGACATGTTTTTGAAGAAACTCTTCAGAACAGTAAGTCCCTTCAAACCCGTCGACCGGGACGAGGCCCCAAGTCCCCGAGATGGTAGAACGGTCCACCTTTGGCGCCTGCTAGCCCGCCAATGTAGAAATGTCCATTTTGGCACACCTTCTGAGAAAGTTGATTTCTCAGGCGCTAAGTCCACCTAGCAGTTTCCAGAGATTAGGCAGTCTCTGGAATGATGGCGACCCGTTAGAGTAACGAAAATACTCGTAAATACTGCAGCCGTCAGAGTGACGGAAACACTCATAAACAGGTCGATATAGAAAATTGCCAACAAACCCTTGTATCACGGGACCACCGTCAGAGTGACGGAAACACTCAAAACCCAAGTCAACACCGGTGCCTGCTAACCCACTTTTGTGAAAAATGACCAAACTGCTCTTAGGGCCATTTTTGACACGTTTCTCGAGAAAGCACCTAAGTTCTCAAAACGATAAGTCTACCCTTCCAAGATTGGGCATGTTTAGGTGCCTTCCAGTCAGTTTCGGACCAATTCTGAGACATTCTAGTCAAGACGACCATTTTGCCCCTAGGCATCTAAACACCCCAGGAACCACACACCGGCTCTAGGTATCAAATCAGTAACCTCCTAAAAATGCTTTTTATAGTATTCCCGATCTTCCATTATCTTTTTGGATCATTCTAAGTTAGCTCTGGTAAACCTAGTGCGAAATGACTGTTTTGCCCCTGGTGGGCCAGTTTTTGTTTTCTGACCACACCGGCTCTAGGTATCAAACTAGTAACCTCCTGGGATATTCTAAGTAATGTTTTCAAACCTCAAGTCCTCTTCCAGGATATTCTGATTCCATCCCGGCAGCTTTCCATCCCGATTAACCTTTTGCCCCTATTGGCCTAGACAACCCTTCCAACACATCTTGTCATCATTTTTCAAGTCTACTACCTCCAGGACACTATTCTAAGTGTTCTTATCCCTTTCCGGCCTTCCGGGCCATTCCTGGCCCTTTTCAAATCATTCCTGGACTTTTCGGAGCCACTCCTAGTAAAGGCAGGCTAAAAATTGCATGGTAGTCATTAGTATAGGCGTCCAAATCTTCTGAAGATAGGTTACTTGCCGACCTTAAAACTTTCTATTAGGAGTGGCGTCAGAAGGATTTTTGGCCTGGCGACACTGTAGCAAGCGCCAGATCATTCCCCTCTCTATAAATACAAAGTCTCTTCTAGTGTGAAAAGGGTCTATAAACTCAGTCTAAAAACTCTCCTTTTCGATATATGGAGCTCATAGCCTCCCCAAACCCTAGCCTCCATACACAAACCCTAACTCATATACACTCCTATACACTTATACACTAGCCTCCAAAGCCTCCGTTGAAGACTTGAAGTGCTGCAACCTGAACCTCTCAAAGATCAAGATGAAGACTGAGGCAAAGACCGAAGCAAAATAAGAAAAACAAAGCAAGCGAAACAACGCGAATAAAACAAGACATAAGGTAGGCTTTCTCTTTATGTTTACGCATCTTCCCCCTCTCTCTTCTCTCTTCTAACCGACTTGGGTTTTCTTCTATTTTAATTCACCATCTTCTTCCCCCCCTTTCTTACATGCTTGAAATAAGGGACTTCCCGATCCATGTGTAGGATTAGGCTATTGAAGGTCACCGTGTCGGGGGCTTTCTTTTAGTCTAATCGAAGACCACGTGGGTTCTGCCTCCTTGATTATGTGGTGAAGCCTTAACCTTATATGTTCACTACCCCAACTTGCATTGTGCATATCATGATCTTGCATTCCTCCAAAATTCGTTTTCAAAACTTGCATCAAAACCATTTTCAAAACTTGCCTTAAATTTTCTTCTTCAAAACTTGTTTTCAAAACCACAATTCTAAGGTGATTCTAACCTTTCCATCGCTAGAGTTGCTTTAGGAAAGTGTTGTATTTAAAGTGACTAATGTGGTCCATATTTTTAAAATCCTTGTTGTTTTTAAAACTACTATCTTAGAGTATTTCTAATCTTCTTATGGTTAGAATTGCTATAGGAAAGTGATATATTTTTATGGACTTTTCAAAAAACTCCTTTTTCAAATCTCTTTTTCTAAAAACCTCTTTTCCAACATACTTTCTAAAAACTCTCTCCAATTTTCTTTTTAATATTGTTTTCCTGAAATTCTCTTCAAAAATCTATTTTCTAAAACTCTTTTCAAACTTCTTTCCAAAACGCTCTCTTCAAAATTCACTTTCTTGAAGCACTCCCTAGACTTCTTTCCTAAAAACTCTTTCCAAAAATTCCTTTTCAAAAAAAAAAAAAAACTCTCTTTCCAAAAGTTCACTTTCTAAAAACTCGTTTCTAAGTTCTCTGTCAAAAAATCTAATTCCTTAAAAACTTACTTTCCAAAAACTCTTTACCTTGGAGCCCAAGTCAAGCCCTAGAGCCAATGAATAGGAAACTCTAGTTTTCTTTCCTAAAACATGATTTTCAATCTTGCTTTAAAACCTAGGTTTCCAAAATCTCCTTCTTTACATCAAAAACCATAAATTTTCAAAAACCTCTTTTCTACATCAAAACTATAGTCTTCCAAATCTAGGGTTTCTAAAACTTTCCCTTCCAATTCCATATCAAATCCTATCTTCCTTTTAGGAAACTAAATCCATTCTCCCCATTTAGGAAACTAGATCCTATCCTCTATTTTTTGAAACAAAATCAAATTATCTATTTTTAGAAACGAAATCCAATCTTTTGCCTTAGAAAATAGGAGTCCCAATCCTTCCTAATCTAAACCATTCCTAATCCACTCCTTCCTAACCTCATACTTTTCTAAACCTTAATTTTTCAAAACTTAAACTTTTAAATCTTTCTTTAAACTTTAAACTTCCAAATCTTTCCTAATTCAACCCTTTCCTAATTCCATACCTTTCCAAATTTTAACTTTCCAAATTTAAATTTTTAAATCTTTCTTAAACTCAAACCTTTGCTAATTTCAAGAATTTCTAAAACTCAAACTTCAATCTTTCTAAAAATCCTAAGCTTTCTAAATTTCAAATATTTTCAAATTCAAAACTTCCTTAAGTCAAAACTTTCTAAAAACGAAACCTTTCCTAAGTTAAAACTTTCTAAATCCAAAATTTTCTTAAGTCAAAACTTTCTTAAATTCTAAACTTTTCAACTTTCAAATCTTTCTTATTTTAAAATATTTTCAAATCGAAATTTTTCTAATTTGAAAACTTGCCTAAACCAAAATTTTCCTAAAACGGAACTTTTCTAAAATAACACTTTCCTATTTTGAAACTTCCCTAATTTGAATATTTCCTAAATCTAATCTTTCCCTAATCTTCCAAGTCTAACATTCGAGTCAAATCTTTTCTAAAATCCTTCCAAGTCAAGTCAAGTTTTTCTTAAACCTTAAGGCTTTTCTAAGTCTCATCTTTCCTATGTCTAAGTTTCCTAAAACCAAGTTTTCCAAGTCTACGGCAAGGGGCATCTGTCAAAGGTCAAAATCAATGTCATCTGGATTGAAATCCTTGAAACCTGGATTCGGAGGAGGTAGATAACTACTAGAAGCACCAGCGTTCTGCAAAGAAGACAGAATTGAAATTAGCCACATGAAAGGATAACTAAACAACAGCAAAGCGAAAAGAAGGAAGGAAAAGACGACATACCCCGCCACCTCCCATCTGGGCTAACCGAGCTGTCAAGGAAGCTACCTCTGCCTGATACTGATCTCGCTCCTTCTAGTATCGATCCCTTTGGTCCTTCGTAGCAGCAAACTCAGCCTGGGGCATGTATCTCCCGGCACAGCGCCATAAGTCAACCACCTCGTGGCCTACAGCGTATCCACCGACTACTACCTCAAACCAGGTGAAGGCACCGACATAATGAGCCTCAAAGTGTGTAGCATAGTCCGTATCCAGAGGAAGCAAGAACCCAGCACCTGACTGGCACTCCTGATAGGGGATAGACACTCCCGCCACCAAAGCTCCAAACATATACTCTAGTGGATCTTCTGTTGATCGGAACTCCTTATGAAACTGCTGCCAGTGTCGAACTCCTAGATAGGACTCCTAAGAATCATCACTGAGAAAAGCAGCCTTCGACAGGGACAACGAGACCAAGTGCCGCACCGTGTCATAATGAACTGACCCGATAAAGGGCCGCCAAGTCATGTCCTTCGCCTCAATCAACTCCAGGTTCGCTCGTAGCGTCACGAAGTCAGTAATCTCCGATCGCTGGGCCACCCAGTCACGAGTCCACCTCAAAGCACGAGGATAAAGGTCATCCTCAGTAACCGCAGGGGGATGAAAAGGCAGGTACTCATAGCTCCACCAGACAAGAAAAGGCCAGAAACCAATCATGTTGCCCCAACGGGAGGAGGTCCGGACCCGCATCGATCACAAAAAGCAGCCAAAGGAAAAAGACCCCCAATCCAGCTCAGACAAAGCCCTAAGATCAGCTATTATGCTCACCAAATGAAAAGGCACGAGTGACTTGCTGTTGTTGCAGAAGCAACTAAAAATGATATACAGAACAAGTCGCCACCTCATGATATCTCGCTGTGCAGGAGGTGGCTTAACAGCAAAGGTACCATCATCTTGACTGAGCCAAGAAACTGGGAAAGAAGAACACTCGCGAGGGGGTAAGTCGAGCAGAATACATGCCTCGACTCTACTAACTGGCTATAAGGTGATCCGTCGACCGACGAAGGAAAGCCTCGTGATGATAGCCCAGTCCAATGGAATGGGTCCCAACTCGAAGCCAACAAAATGGAAGGTCCCAGTCTCTCCAAACCACCTCTCGATAAGCGCCAGTACCAAATGTTGGTTCAGGCAGTTAGCCTGTAATCCCATAAAAGCCCTAAACCCAATCTCAGCCAAGAAAACACGGTAGGATTAAGTCACCTGCTGCATGGTCACAAAGACCTGATGAATAGCCCCTCTAAAAGCTGTGTGTACCCGTAAAGGGGGCAAATGTTGTCTAGAATACACACTGGGGTGATAGGCAAGATCCCCTAGCGGTAGAATGTCTGGTATCTCCAGGTCGCCCAGATCAGCATCCGTCTATCTATGTCTAAAGGAGGCTCTCTAGTAACCAATCACCTGATCGCCAAGACCCGGTACCTCCTCCTCTACACCAATCTCCCCCTCAAAGGCCTGTTCAACCGGAGGAAAGGGGTCGACAGGTGGCCTACTCCCCCATCTACTCTGACTAGACGATGCCTGTCCAACAGATTGTCGGCTACCCCTAGATCAACTGGAGCCACTGGCAGAATCAGTCCAGGCTGCCTTCCCAGAGCGGCATCTCCTCTTGGAACCATCATCACCCGCTTCCGCCATCCTGAAATGGTAGGCCAAGGTAAGAGATGTTAATATATGGTATATGCAGTTCAAAAGATAAGAAATAAAAACCAGAAAAAACAATAATGATAACAACCAAAGATAAAATATAAATAAAAATGAATGACACAACTTTCATATAAATTCTACTCAAAGCAACCTAAAGGGTTTCTTAAACTTTTCATTCAAAAGTTCCTTTCCAAAATCAATTTTCAAAAGGTTTTCTAATTTTCTCTTCCAAGAGTTTATCTTCAAGATCACTTCATAAAATCAAATTCTAAGTTTGCTAAATGTTTCCCTCCCAAATCTACTTCGAAAATCAAGGTAAAAAATCATTTTCAAAATCAAATATCAAATCTTTCAATCAAGCTTTTCTGATTTAGTTCTTTAAGAAAATTTCTTTTCCGATCAGGTTTAAGATTCTCCCAAACTCTTTAAATCCTTAAAGATGTTTCAAGGTTTCCCTCCAAACCAAAACTTCTATCCAGTTCCAAAGTTTTCCATCCTAAATCTTTGTCAATCTCAAAATTTTCCAAATACAAAAGAGTTCCTAAAATCTTATCCCCAGAATTTCTCCTAAAATTCTATTTGGCAAACATCTTTTCCAGTTTTCTATCCAAAAAGATTTCAAATGAAAAGTCAAAATGAATTTCCTACACATGTTGATTTTAAAATTCTAAGTCAAAATGAATTTCCTTCACATTTTGATTTTAATGTTCCGCTTCAAAATGAATTTCCTATATATTTTGATTTGTCAACTTCGAGTCAAAACGAGTTTTCTAAAATCTCAAGGGTTTTCTGTCTTTTTCCTTCAAAAAGACTTTATCCCAAAACTCTTTCAACTCATTTCCTAATTTCTAAAAATTTCGGCAGAGTTCCGCTTAAAAACAATCCCTACAACACTCACGACATTAACACAAAACACAAACCATGCACTCTACAAATATCACAATCACATAGCACTAACACCTGCACACACTTTTCAAATTTCCGAACTTTTCAAAAGACTTATTTCATTTTCCAACAAATCAATGATTTTCAAAATTATCCTAAAATTTTTCAAAATCATTTCAAATATTTTCTAAAAAAATTCATACACTTTTCTAAATTTTAAATTCCATCAATTTCATCACTTTCCTAACTTCTTCCATTTTTCTAAGTATTTTTCTTCTTTTTTTTTTAAATCAAAAATTCAAAAAGTTTTTAAGAAATCACGAAACTTCACACGGTTGTTAAACACATTTTTCTAAGGCATAGATATAAAAATCTAGCCAAAAAACTCAATACCCAAAGTTGTAGGGATAAACCCCAATTCCTGTAGAAACCCCCTTCACATAATCATGTAAAATCATTCAAATTCAATCAAACAAGCACTAAAATGAAAAAATAACTTCAACACAGTGTCCAAAACATATCATAACATCAATTTTCACTATTCACGTCATTCAAACGGAATTTTACACATCAAAATTCACATAAACTCAAAAACTCACCTCTTGAAGTTCTCTAGCGAAATCTTCTCTTCTGGCGACGGCGTCTACTTCTAGCAATCCCCCGTGGTCCCTAAGTGGTGCTCCTTCAATGTCCAAGTTGGTTTCCTCGCAATGCCTCTCAGTTTTGCAAAAATCTTCCAAAATCCCACAAGTGTTCAAACTAGAAAAGTTTCTGGTTTTGATCCCAGGCTAGTGGCGCCAAGCCAATTCTACCAATTCCAGGCAACTTTGCCCTTTTTTCCACAAAAACTTGATTTCAAAGGCCTTTTGGGCCCAATATCCATTTCCAAGCTCCCATTTTCGAAAATTTCAAAAGTCCGTTTTCGTGCCCAGATTTTTCGCACTGGAGCAATACTCACACAAGTGGAAAAAATGCTGTATTCTCTCGTTAGAACTCACCCTCCTAGAAGAATGAGTGTGACTAGGTTTGAATTGAAAATTGATTTGAATAAAGGGCTTTTGAAAAAGATTCGGAGTCGCCACCTAACTTGATTAAGGTGAGTTAGGTCACCTAAAAACTAAGAATAATCCAAAAACTACACTTAGGGTTTTGAAAAACGATTTTGAAAATATCTCCTCAAGAAAGGGTTTTTTAGGAAAACAGGTTGTTTGGCAACCTTTTGGAAAATATTTAAGCCCTTTTTTTGAAAAATAACTCCTTTTGGTCTTTGAAATCAGTGATTCTAGATTCGGAGGTTGGTTACGTGTAGAGAAGACGCAATAAGCTATCACCCTACCCCGCCCTTTCGGTACCTACATGTCAATCTACCCTAGATTCACCTATGAGAGTCTTTAACCAACTATAGTTCAATCCTATCCATTTTAGAAAAACAATGTTTAAAAAAAAAAAAAACAGGATGCATGATATGCAAGTACAATAGAAGAGAATTGAAAAATAGATTTAAAAAGAGATTGATTTGATTTGAAAATAGATTTGAAGAGATGAAATTGAAATTGAAAAGTTTGAAAATTTGGAAATAGAAATTTAAAATTGGAAGTTTGAAAGTAGATTGGAATTTGAGATTTGAAAAGATTTTGAAAACCACACCCATGAGGGTGGAATTGAAAGTTTGAAAAGTGTTGTGACCGCACCTATGAAGGTTGCCTACGTATCCCTTTGGGGGAATCAGGTCAATCGTAGTTCGGATAAGAGTCCGATTGAAAAGAGATTGATTTGAAGAGAGAGATTGGATTGAAAGAAAGAGATTGAATTGAAAATTGGATTTGATTTGAGATTAGAAAAGGAGATTGGAAATTGAAATTGAGAAGATTGGACTTGCTTTGGAAAGATTAATTTTGGAAAAACTTGGTTTTGGAAAGATGGAGGTTTAGGAAACCTAGACTTAGGAAAGGTAGGAGACCTAGGAAAGACTTAAGATTAAGAAAGATTGGATTGGAATGTTAGATTTGGAAGATTTGGAAAGAATTGGAAACTTGGAATTTAGGAAAGATTTGGATTAGGAAAGTTTCGAATTAGGAAAGTGTTATTTTTGAAAAGTTTCGAAATTAGTAAAGTTTCATTTTTGAAAAGTTTTGAAATTAGGAAAGTTTGGAATTTAGGAAAGTTCGGAACTTAAGAAAGTTTCAACTTAGGAAAGTTTTGAAAATTGGAATGTTTCGTTTTAAGAAAGGTTTTGAAATAGGAAAGTATTGAATTTAGAAATATTTTGAATTAGGAAAAGTTTAGTTTAGGAAAGACTTAGAATTTAGAAAGTTTCAAGTTAAGAAAGTTTTGAATTTTGGAATGTTTTGAAAAAGGGAAGTTTTGAAAGTGGGAAAGTTTAGAAAAACAAGGAAGTTTTGAAAATAAGAAAGCTTTGGGAACAAGGAAGTTTTGAAATTGGAAAGAGTTGAAGTTTTAGGAAAGTTTAGAATTTAGAAAGATTTGAGTTTAGAAAGATTTAACTTAAGAAAGTTTTGAATCTAGGAAGCTTAGAATTTTAGAAAGATTTGAAATTTAGAAAGTCTTGAAATTAGGAAAGGCTTGAGTTTTGAAAACTTGAATTTGGAAAGTTAAGATTTAGAAAGGGGGTTAAATTAGGAAAGAGTTGAATTTTAGAATTTTAGAAAAGATTTTTATGTTCAAGTTTTGAAAACTTAAGGTTTAGGAAAGTGAAAGTTTAGGAAGGATTTGAATTAGGAAAGAGTTGGATTTTGAAATTTAAAGAAAGATTTAGAGTTTAGGTTTAGGAAACTTATGGTTTAGGAAGGTAGGAAATTAGGAAGAAGTTGAATTAGGAAAGGTTTGGGATTTGTCTCCAAAAACGGAGGATTGGATTTAGTTTCCTAAACGGGGAGATTAGATTTGGTTTCTTAAAGGGAAGATTTGATTTGACAAGGATTTGGAAAGGGAGATTCTAGAAATCCTAGTTTTGAAAGTGTAGAATTTTAACGTAGAAAAGAGGTTTTGGAAATATGTATAGTTTGGATGTAGAAAATGAGAGATTTTGGAAACCTAGGTTTGGGGCAAGGTTTGAAAACCATGTTTTTGGAAAGAAAATTAGGGTTTCCTAATTGTGGGCTCTAAGGCTTGACTTGGGCTCTAAGAAAAGAGTTTTTGAAAAGTGCGTTTTTGGAAACGAAGGTTTTCTAGAAAGGAATCCTAGGGAGGAATTTTTGGAAAGTGAATTTGAAGAGGGAGTTTTTGGAAAAAGATTTTAAAGAGAAGGGGTTTTGGAAAGTGTGTTTTTAGAAACGTAGATTTTAGAAGGAAAATCGTAGAGAAAATTTCTAGAAGGAAGATTTTGGAAAGAGAGTTTTTTAGAAAGGTTTTTGGAGACAGTTTTTAGGAAGGTGAATCTAGGGAGTGTTTTTAGAAAGTGAATTTTGAGGAAAAGATTTTGGAGAGGAGTTGAAAAATAGAGTTTTGAAAAATAGATTTTGGAAGGGAGTTTTTGAAAACAATTTTGAAGAGGAGAGTTTTAGGAAAGTATGTTGAAAAAGAGATTTTTAGGAAGAGATTTTTGAAGAGAGAGTTTTTTGGAAAGTATGAAAACGTCTCACTTTCCTAAAGCGATTCTAACCATAAAAGGGCTAGAAACACTTTAAGAAAGTGGTTTTGGAAAACAATAAGATTTGAAAATATGGACCAAAAAAGTCACTTTTAATGTAACACTTTCCTAAAGCAACCCTAGCCATGGAAAGGCTAGAATCACCCTAGAATTGTGGTTTTGAAAACAAGTTTTTGAAAAAGAGATTTTGATGCAATTTTGAAAACAAGTTTGAAAATGATTTTGGAAAAGAGTTTGAAAACGAATATTGGAAGATGCAAGACTATGATATGCACAATGCAATTTGGGGTCATGAGCATACAAGGTTAAAGCTTCACCACATAATCAAGGGGGTCGAACCCACGTGGTCTCTGGTTAGACTAGAAGAAAGCTCCCGACACGGTGACTCTCCAATAGCCCAATCCTACACATGGACCGGGAATCTCCTTGTTTCAAGCATGCAAAGAAAGGGGGGAAAGAGATGGGGGATTAAAATAGAGAAAACCCAAGTGGGTTAGGAGAGAGAAGAGAGAGGGGGGAAGTGCGAAAATTTAAATAGAAAACCTACCGTATGTCTTCTTTATTTTGCGCGCCTTGCTTGCCTTCAATCTTCAGTCTTCGTCTTGATCTTCTTCTTCAACCTTCAAGGGTTGTCTTCAAGCTTTAGATAGCAGCTCTTTAAGTCTTCAAAGGATGGTTGAAGGCTAGTGTATGATTGTATGGGGGAGTGTATAAGTGTAAAGGAGGCTAAGGTTTGTGTAGGGTGGCTAGGGTTTGGAAAACCTAAGGAAACTAGGGTTTTTGGAGGTGCTCGAGCTCTGTATATCAAAATATATGATTTTTAGGTTAAGTTTACAGACCCCTTTCACGTTGAATGAGGTTCTGTATTTATAGATGTTGGACAATACTGGCGCCTGTTGCAGTGGCGCCAGGCCAAATATTAGCTTGGCGCCACTACTAGTGGCGCCAGCCAATTAGGAAACTATTAAGGTCGGCAAGCAACGTATCTTTGACTAGATTTGAGCGCCTGTACTAGTGACTACCATGCAATCTTTAGCCTGGCTTCACTAGGAGTGACTCTGGAAAGTCCAGGAATGATTTGGAGGAGCTGGGAATGACCCAGAAGGCCGGAAAGGAGCAGGAACACTTAAAATAGTGTCCTGGAGGTATTTGACTTGAAAAGCGCAGACAAAATGTGTTGGAAAGGTTGACCGGGCCTTTAGGGTCAAAACAGTCAATCGGCCTAGGAAGCTACCGGGGCGAACTCGGATTGTCCCGGAAGAAGACTTGGGATCTTGAAACATTATTTAGAATGTTCCCAGAGGTTACCAGTTTGATACCCAGAGCCGATGTGGTCGGAAAAGGAGACCGGCCCACCAGGGGCAAAACGGTCATTTCGCACCGCGTCGGCCGGAACTGACTCGGAATGATCCGGAAAGGTAAAAGGAGGTTGAGAACACTATAAAAAATAGTCTCAGGAGGTTACCGGTTTCATACCCAGAGCCGGTGTGGTTCTCGGGGCATTCGGATACCTAGGGGCAAAATGGTCATCTTGACCAAAAAGTCTCGGAAAAGGTTCAAAGGGTAGTTTGGTCATTTTTCACCAAAGTGGGTTAACAGACACTGAAGTTGACCTAGGTTCTGAGTGTTTCCGCCACTCTAACGGCAGTCGTCGTGACACAGGGGTTTGTTGGCAATTCCCTATATCGACCTATTTGTGAGTATTTCCGATACTCTAACGGTTTTGTGAATAATTTCGCTACTCGGACCGTCTCGAGGAATAGACTGTCTCGAGAGAGGGATTGGAAAGGGGACTTATCGTCTCCGAAGAGACGTGCCTGAATTGGAATCGTCTCGAGGAATAAACTGTCTCGAGAGTGGGATTGGAAAGGGGACTTATCGTCTCCGAAGAGACGTGCCTAGATTGGAACCGTCTCGAGGAATAAACTGTCTCGAGAGTGGGATTGGAAAGGGGTCTTACCGTCTCCGAAGAGACGTGCCTGGATTGGAACCGTCTCGAGGAATAAACTGTCTCGAGAGTGGGATTGGAAAGGGGTCTTACCGTCTCCGAAGAGACGTGCCTGGATTGGAACCGTCTCGAGGAATAAACTGTCTCGAGAGTGGGATTGGAAAGGGGTCTTACCGTCTCCGAAGAGACGTGCCTGGATTGGAACTGTCTCGAAGAATAAACTGTCTCGAGAGTGGGATTGGAAAGGGGTCTTACCGTCTCCGAAGAGACGTGCCTGGATTGGAACTGTCTCGAAGAATAAACTGTCTCGAGAGAGGGGTTGGAAAGGAAAGGACAATCCCCCTAAGGGCATTTTGGTCATTTTGCTTCTATTAAGGCCTAACAGGCCCGCGAAACGGTGGAAAGACAGAATTTGGACCTAGAGAATTGGTTTCGATTGGAATATGCCCACAATGACTTGAAAACAAGTTTGGACGGAGTGTAGACTGCCGAGCGGTCAAAAATGGGGTGCTTACATCCGTCCCTCCGACCGCCTCACGGTCAACATGGGACTCTTATTCTATCATTTTCTGTCTTGGACAAGCAAAGACAGAAAAAGAGGGGCAGTTGTAAGTACACCATTTTTGTTGGCTCAGCAGCCTCCAATCCGTCCAGACTTATATTCAAGTCAATATAGACGTATCCCAATCTAAATCAACTTTCCAAGTCTAATCCCGTTAATCAATCGCTTCGCGGGCCCTTAGGGCCCAAATAGAGGCAAAATGACCAAAATGCCCTTAGGGTCATTGTTTGGTCCAATTCCAATAGGCACGTCTTTCTAAAGACTGTAAGTCCCCTTTTCAATTCCAATTCCAATTCCAATTAAATCTGGCACATTTAAGAAAGTTGATTCATCGAGTCGGTAAGTCCATCCTGTCCAGCACATTTCTAAAGAACCTCTTCGGAACGATAAGTCCCTTCAAACTCATCGACCGGGACGAGACCCCAAGTCCCCGAGATGGTAGAACGGTCCACTTTTGGTTGCTGCTAACCCGCCAATACAGAAATGTATGTTTTGGCACACCTTCCGAGAAAGTTGATTCCTCAGGTGCTAAGTCCACCTAGCAGCTTCCAGAGATTAGGCAGTCTCTGGAATGATCGACCCGTTAGAATAACGGAAATACTCGTAAATATCGCAATCGCCAAAGTGGCAGAAGCACTCATAAATAGGTCGATATAGGGAATTGCCAGTAAAACCCTATATCACGGGACCGCCGTTAGAGTGACGAGAACACTCAAAACGCAAGTCAACACCGGTGCCTACTAGGCTACTTCAGTGAAAAATGACCAAACTGACCCTAGGGCCATTTCCAACACGTTTCTCGATATAGTACCTAAGTTCTCAGAACGATAAGTCTTCCCTTCCAGGATTGTCTTAAAGACAATCCAGTATGTTTAGGTGTCTTCCAGTCAATTTCGGATCAATTTCGAGACATTCTGGTCAAGATGACCATTTTACCCCTAGGCATCCGAACGCCCTAGGAACCACACCGGCTTTGGGTATCAAACCGATAGTCTCCCAAGAATACTTTTTATAGTATTCCCGACCTTGCATTATCTTTTCTAAATCATTCCAAGTCAGTTCCAGCAAACCCAGTGCAAAATGACTGTTTTGCCCCTGACGGGCCGATTTTCCTTTCTTGACCACACCGGCTCTGGGTATCAAACCGGTAACCTCCCAGGACATTCTAAGTAATGTTTCCAAATCTTAATTCTTCTTCCAGGATATTCCTAGTCCATCCCGACAGCTTTCTGTCTCGATTGATCGTTTTGCCCCTAATGGCCCGGTCAACCCTTCCAACACATTTTTTCATCATTTTTCAAGTCTACTACCTCCAGGACACTGTTCTAAGTGTTTTTGTCCCTTTCCGGCCTTCTGGGACATTCCCAGCCCTTTCAAATCATTTCCGGACTTTTCGGAGTCACCCCTAGTGAAGCCAAGCTAAAAATTGCATGGTAGTCACTAGTACAGGCGCCCAAATCTTTCGAAGATACGTTGCTTGCCGACCTTAAAACTTTCCTTAGTGGCTGGCGCCATTAGTAGTGGTGCCAAGCCAAATTTTGGCCTGCTACTACTCCTACTGGTGCTAGTAGGATTTTTGGCCTGGCGCCATTGCAACAGGCGCCAAGTCATTCCTCTCTTTATAAATACAGAGCCTCCTCTAACGTGAAAAGGGTCCGCAAAATCAATCTAAAAACTTCCCTCTTCGATATACAGAGCTCATAGCCTCCCTAAACCCTAGTCTTCTTTAGGTTTTTCAAAACTCTAGCCTTTATACACAAACCCTAGCCTCCATACATAAACCCTAGCTCCCATACACTCCTATACTAGCCTCCAAAGTCTCCATTGAAGACTTGAAGTGCTACAACCCGAAGCTCCCGAAGATCAAAACAAGCCCTTGAAGATTGACGCAAAGCGAAGCGAGGATTGAAGCAAAGTAAGCAAACAAAAGCAAGCAAAATAAGAAGATACAAGGTAGGTTTCTTATTTATGTTTACGTATCTTCCCCCTCTCTCTTCTCTCTCCGAACCCACATGGGTTTTCTTCTACTTTAATCTTCTATCTTCTCTCCCCCCCTTCTTGCATGCTTGAAACAAGGGACTTCTCGGTTCATGTGTAGGATTAGGTTATTGAGAGTCACCGTGTCGGGGGCTTTCTCTTAGTCTAACAGAAGATCACGTGCGTTCGGCCCCCTTGATTATGTGGTGAAGTCTTAACCTTGTATGTTCACAACCCTAACTTGCATTATGTATATCATGATCTTGCATTCCTACAAAATACGTTTTTCAACTTGTTTTCAAAACTTGCATCAAAACTGTTTTCAAACTTGTATTAAAATCTTCTTTTTCCAAAATTATTTTCAAAATCACAATCCTAGGGTGATTCTAGCCTTTCTATGGCTAGGGTTGCTTTAGGAAAGTGTAACATTTAAAGTAACCAATATGGTCCATATTTCAAATCCTTGTTGTTTCCAAAACCACTATCTTAAAGTGGTTCTAACCTTCTTATGGTTAGAATCGCTTTAGAAAAGTGAAATACTTTTATGAACTTTTCGAAAGCTTTCTTTTCAAAAATTTCTCTTTCTAAAAATCCCTTTTCCAATACACTTCTTGAAAACTCTCTCCAAAATTCCTTTCCTAAATTGTTTTCTAAAAACTTTTTTCAAAAATCTATTTCTAAAACTCTTTTCAAATTCCTTTCCAAAGAAAACTCTCTTTAAAGATTCACTTTCTAAAAACACTCCCTAAGTTTCCTTTTTAAACACTCTTTCCAAAAATTTCTTTCTCCCAAAATCCTTTTCCAAAAACTCACTTTTCAAAATTCGCTTTCCAAAAACTCCTTTTTAAGATCTCTTTTCAAAAACCTTTTCTTTCCAAAAATTCTACTTTCCAAAATCTCTTTCCTTAGAGCCTAAGTCAAGCCCTAGAGCCAACAATTAGAAAACCCTAATTACCTTTCCAAAAGCATGATTCTAATTCCCTATTTTGGCCTCAAACTTTAGGTTTTCAAATCTTATTTTCTACATCAAAACTATAGTCTTCAAAATCTAGGATTTCCAAAATATCATCTTTCTAAATTCATGCCAAAATCCAATCTTCCCTTTAGGAAATCAAATCCAATTTTTCCATTTAGGAAACTAGATACAATCCTTTGTTTTTGGAAACAAAATCGAACCATCTCTTTTAGGAACAAAATCCAATCCTTTATTTTAGGAAATAGGAATCTCAATCCTTCCAAATCCAAATCTTTCCTAATTCAACCCTTTCCTAATTCTATACCTTTCCAAATTTCAACCTTCCAAATTTAAATCTTCAAATCTTTCTTAAACACAAACCTTTCCAAATTTCAAGAATTTTGTAAAACTCAAACTTCGAATCTTTATAAAAATTCTAAACTTTCTAAATTCTAAATCTTTTCAAATTCAAAACTTCCTTAAGTTGAAACTTTCTAAAAACGAAACCTTTCCTAAGTTAAATCTTTCATAAGTCAAAACTTTCTAAATTCTAAACTTTCCTATTTCAAAATATTTCCAAATCGAAACTTTCCTAATTTGAAAACTTTCTTAAAATGAAAACTTTCCTAAAATGAAACTTTCCTAAAATGACACTTTCTTATTTTGAAACTTCCCTAATTCGAGTCTTTGCTTGATCCAATCTTTCCCTAATCTTCCAAGTCCAACATTTGAGTCAAATCTTTTCTAAAACCCTTCCAAGTCAAGCCAAGTTTTTCTTAAACCTCAAGGCTTTTCTAAGTCTTATCTTTCTTAAGTTTAGATTTCCTAAAAGCAAGCTTTCCAAAACCAATCTTTTCAAATGTTCCAATCAAAGTTCAATCTCTCAATCTTCCAATCCAAATTCCAATTCAATTTTTTTTCCAATCAAAATCTTATATTTTCAATCGGACTCTTGTCCAAACTATGACTGACCTGATTTCTCCAAAGGGATATGTAGGCAACCCTCATGGGTGCGGTCACAACTTTTTTCAAATCTCAAATTCCATAACTTTTTTCCAATTTCCAATTCCATGTTCTATTTCAAACTTCCAATTCTAAAAATCTATTTCCAACTTCTAAAACTTTCTTTCAAATCAAATCAAGTTCTTTTCAAATCTATTTTCAAAATCAAATCTTTCTATTGCACTTGCATATCATGCATCATGTTAAATTTCTTTTAAATATTCTTTTCTAAAGTGGATAGTTTTGCACATGTATTAATTAAAGACTCTAAGGGGTGAATCTAAAGTCTTCCCTGCAAGGTCAGGGTAGGGTGATGGTTTAGTGCGTCTTCCCTGCACGTAACTAACCTCCTAACCTAAGATCACAATTTTCGAAAGACCAAAATAGAGTTATTTTCAAAAAATGGCTTAAATATTTTTCAAAGGTTACTAAACAACTTGTTTTCTTAAAAACACTCTCTTGAGGAAGCATTTTCAAAACCGTTTTCAAAAACCCTAAGTGTGATCTTCAGATTATGCTTAGTTTTAGCTGACCTAACTCACCTTAATCAAGTTAGGTGGTGACTCCAAATTGTTTTCCAAAGGCCCTTATTCAAAATTAATTTTCAATTCAAACCTAGTCGCATGCATTCTTCTAAAATGATGAGTTCTAACGAAAGAGTACAGTATTTTTTCTGCTTGTGTGTATTCCTCCAGTGCAAAAAATCTAGGCACGATAGCTAGCGACTCCACTAAATTAACTTTCCAAGTCTAATCGTGTCAATCAATCACTTCACGGGCCCTTAGGGCTCAAATAGAGGCAAAATGACCAAAATACCCTTAGGGGCATTGTTCAGTACAATTCCAATAGGCACATCTTTCCAAAGACGGTAAGTCCCCTTTCTAATTCCAATTCCAATTCCAATTAAATCCGGCACACCTCTCAAGAAAGTTGATTTCTCGAGGTGGTAAGACCATCCAATCCGGCACGTTTCTAAAGAAACTCTTTGGAATGGTAAGTCCCTTCAACCCCGTCGACCAAGATGAGACCTTAAGTCCCCAAGATGGTAGAACGATCTACTTTTGGCACCTGCTAGCCCACCAATATAGAAATGTCCATTTCGGCACGCCTTCAGAAAATGTTGATTCCTCAGGCGCTAAGTCCACCAAGCAGCTTCCAGAGATTAGGCAGTCTTTGGAATGAACGCGACCCATTAGAGTAACGAAAATACTCGTAAACATCGCAACCGTTAGAGTGACAAAAACACTCATAAACAAGTCGATATAGGGAAGTGCCAGCAAACCCCTGTATCACAGGACCGCTGTCAAAGTGACAGAAACACTCAAAACCCAAGTCAACACTAGTGCCTGCTAGCCCACTTCGGTAAAAAATGATCAAACTGCCCCTAGGGCCATTTTCAGCACGTTTCTCGAGAAAGTACCAAAGTTCTCAAAATGATAATTCTACCCTTCCACGATTGTCTTGAAGACAATCTGGCATGTTTAGGTGCCTTCCAGTCAGTTTCGGGCCAATTCCGAGACATTCCGGTCAAGATGACCATTTTGCCCCTAGGCATCTGAATGCCCCGGGAACCACACTGGCTCTGAGTATCAAATCGGTAACCTCCTGAGAATGTTTTTTAAAGTATTCCCGAACTTCCATTATCTTTCCGGATCATTCCGAGTTAGCTCCAACAAACCCGGTGCGAAATGACTATTTTGCCCCTGGTGGGCCGATTTTCCTTTTCTGACCACACCGGCTTTGGGTATCAAACCGGTAACCCCCTGGGACATTCTAAGTAATGTTTCCAAACCTCGAGTCGTCTTCTAGGACATTCTGAGTCCATCCCAGCAGCTATTTATCTCGATTGACCATTTTTCCCCTAAAGGCCCAAACAACCCTTCCAACACATCTTGTCATCATTTTTCAAGTCTATTACCTCCAGGACACTGTTCTAAGTGTTCTTGTCCCTTTCTAACCTTCCGGGCCATTCCTGGCCCTTTTCAAATCATTTCTAAACTTTCGGGAGTCACTCCTACTAAAGTCAGGCTAAAAATTGCATGGTAGGCACTAGTACAGGCGCCAAAATCTTCTGAAGATACGTTGCTTGCCGACCTTAAAACTTTCCATTTTGGCCTAGTGTAACTCCTAGTGGCGCCGGAAGGAATTTTGGCCTAGCGTCACTGTAACAGGCGCTAGGTTATTCCTCTATCTATAAATACAGAGCCTCTTCTAGCATGAAAAGGGTCCGCAAACTCAGTGTAAAAACTCTCCTCTTTGATATACGGAGCTCGTAGCCTCCTCAAACCCTAGTCTTCTTTAGGTTTTCCAAAACCCTAGTGTCCATACACAAACCCTAACTCATATACACTCCTATACACTCATACACTGGCTTCCAAAGCCTCCATTGAAGACTTGAAGTGCTGCAACCCGAACCTCTGGAAGATCAAGATGAAGACTGAAGTGAAGACTAAAGCAAGACAAGAAAAACAAAGCAAGCGAAATAACGCAAATAAAACAAGACACAAAGTAGGCTTTCTCTTTATGTTTACGCATCTTCCCCCTCTCTCTTCTCTCTCCTAACCTACTTGGATTTTCTTCTATTTTAATCCCCCATATTCTTCCCCCCCTTTTCTTGCATGCTTGAAACGAGGAACTTTTCGATCCATGTGTAGGATTAGGCTATTGAAGGTCACCGTGTCGGGGGCTTTCTTTTAGTATAACCGAAGACCATGTGGGTTCAGCCCCCTTGATTATGTGGTGAAGCCTTAACCTTGTATGTTCACGACCCCAACTTGTATTATGCATATCATGATCTTGTATTCCTCCATAATCTGTTTTCAAACTTGATTTCAAAACTTGCATCAAAACCATTTTCAAAACTTGCCTTAAATTTTCTTCTTCAAAACTTATTTTCAACACCACAATTCTAAGGTGATTCTAGCCTTTACATGGCTAGGGTTGCTTTAGGAAAGTGTTATATTTGAAGTGACCAATGTGGTCCATATTTTCAAAATCCTTGTTGTTTTCAAAACCACTATCTTAGAGTGTTTCTAAGCTTCTTATGGTTAGAATCGCTTTAGGAAAGTGAGATATTTTTATGAATTTTTCAAAAAACTCTTTTTTCAAATCTCTTTTTCTAAAAACCTCTTTTCCAACATACTTTCTAAAAACTCTCTCCAATTTCGTTTCTAAAATTGTTTTCTAAAAATTTTCTTCAAAAATCTATTTTTCAAAACTCTTTTCAAACTCCCTTCCAAAACGTTCCCTTCAAAATTCACTTTCTAGAAACACTCCCTAGACTTCTTTCCTAAAAACTCTTTTTAAAAATCATTTTTCAAAAAAAAAACTCTCTTTCCAAAAGTTTACTTTCTAAAAACTCCTTTCTAAGATCTCTGTCAAAAAATATTATTCCTTTAAAACTCACTTTCCAAAAACTCTTTACCTTAGAGCCCAAGTCAAGCCCTAGAGCCAACGATTAGGAAACCCTAGTTTTCTTTCCTAAAACACGATTTTTAATCTTGCCTTAAAGCCTAGGTTTCCAAAATTTCCTTCTTTATATCAAAAACCATAAATTTTCAAAAACCTCTTTTCTACGTCAAAACTATAGTCTTCCAAATCTAGGGTTTCTAAAACTTTTCCTTCCAATTCCATGTCAAATCCAATCTCCCCATTTAGGAAACTAGATTTTATCCTCTGTTTTTGAAAACAAAATCAAATCATCTCTTTTTAGAAACGAAATCCAATCTTTTGCCTTAGGAAATAAGAATCTCAATCCTTCCTAATGTAAAGCTTTCCTAATCCACTCCTTTCTAAAATCACATTTTCCTAAACCTTAAGTTTTCAAAACTTAAACTTTTAAATCTTTCCTTAAACTTTAAACTTCCAAATCTTTCCTAATTCAACCCTTTCTTGATTCCATACTGTCACGCCCAGATTTTTCGCACTTGAGGATTACTCACACAAGCGGGAAAAATGTTGTACTCTCTCGTTAGAACTCACCCTCCTAGAAGAATGAGTGCGACTAGGTTTGAATTGAAAATTGATTGAATAAAGGGCCTTTGAAAAAGATTCGGAGTCGCCACCTAACTTGATTAAGGTGAGTTAGGTCACCTAAAACTAAGAATAATCCGAAGACTACACTTAGGGTTTTTGAAAAAACGATTTTGAAAATATCACCTCCAGAAAGGGTTTTTAAGAAAACAGGTTGTTTGGCAACCTTTGGAAAACATTTACCCCTTTTTTGAAAAATGACTCCTTTTGGTCTTTGAAATCAGCGATCCTAGGTTCGGAGGTTGGTTACGTGCAGAGAAGACGCACTAAGCTATCACCCTACCCCGCCCTTTCGGTACCTACATGTCAATCTATCCTAGATTCACCTATGAGAGTCTTTAATTAACTAAAGGTTCAACCCTATTCACTTTGAAAGATAATGTTTGAAAAATATGATGCATGATATGCAAGCAATAGAAAAGAATTGAAAAATAGATTTGAAAAGAGATTGCTTTTATTCGAAAATAGATTTGGAGAAATAGAATTGAAATTGGAAAGTTTGAAAATTGAAAATAGAAGTTTGAAAATAGAAATTTTGAAATTGGAATTTGAAAATTGATTGGAATTTGAAATGTGGAAAGAATTTGGAAACCACACTCATGAGGGTGGAATTGAAAGTTTGAAAAGTATTGTGACCGCACCTATGAAGGTTGCCTACGTATCCCTTTGGGGGAATCAGGTCAGTCGTAGTTCGGACCGGAGTCCGATTGAAAATAGATTGATTTGAAGAGAGAGATTGGATTGAAAGAAAGAGATTGAATTGAAAATGGGATTTGACTTGAGATTAGAAAAGGAGATTGGAAATTGAAATTGGAAAGATTGGACTCTGATTTGAAAAGATTGATTTTGGAAAGACTTGGTTTTTGGAGAGATGGAGGTTTAGGAAATCTAGACTTAGGAAAAGCTTGACTCGACTTTAGAAGGTTTAGGAGATTAGGAAAGGTTGGATTTAGGAAATGTTTGAATTAGAAAATGTTCGATTTAGGAAAGTGTCATTTTTGGAAGGTTTCGAAATTAGGAAAGTTTCATTTTTGGAAAGTTTGAAATTTAAGAAAGTTTTAGGTTTAAGAAAGTTTTTACTTTAGGAAAGTTTTAGGTTTAAGAAAGTTTCAACTTAGGAAAGTGTTGTTTTAGGAAAGGTTTTGAAATTAGAAAATTTTGAAAATTGGAAAGCTTTGAATTTGGAAAGTTTTGAAAACAAAGAAGTTTTGAAAACAAGAAAATTTCGTTTTAGGAAAGGCTTGAAAAAGGAAAGTTTTTAGTTAAGGAAATGTTTGAATTAAGAAAGTTTCAATTTAAGAAAGTCTTAAATTAAGAAAGTTTTGAGTTTGGAAAAGCCTTAGATTTGGAAAAATTTTGAAGTTTTAAGAAAGTTTAGAATTTAGAAAGTTTTTAGGTTTAGAAAGATTTAACTTAAGAAGATTTCAAATTTAGAAAGTTTTGAATTTGGAAAGATTTGAAATTTTTTAAAGATTTTAGAGTTTTAGAAAATCTTGAGATTAGAAAAGATTTGAGTTTAGGAAGAGTTTGAAAAGTTGAATTTGGAAAATTAAGATTTGGAAAAACGAGTTGAATTAGGAAAGGGTTGAATTAGGAAAGATTTGAAAATTGAGTCTTAAAATTTAGGAAAGATTTTTATGTTCAAGTTTTAGAAACTTAAAGTTTAGGAAAGTGGAAGTTTAGGAAAGATTTGGATTTTGAAATTTAAGGAAAGATTTAAAGTTTAAGTTTAGGAAACCTATGGTTTAGGAAGGAATTGAATTAAGAAAGGTTTGGATTAGGAGAGGATTGGATTTGGTTTCTAAAAACAAGGGTTTGATTTTGTTTCCAAAAACGGAGGATAGGATCTAGTTTCCTAAACGGGAAGATTAGATTTGGTTTCCTAAAGGGAAGATAGGATTTGGAAAAGATTTGGAAAGGGAGATTCTAGAAACCCTAGATTTGAAAAATTCTAGTCTCGATGTAGAAAATAGGTTTTGGAAACAAGGATAGTTTTGATGTAGAAAACAAAAGATTTTGGAAACCTAGGTTTAGGGCAAAGTTTGAAAATCATGTTTTTAGAAAGAAAACTAGGGTTTCCTAATTGTGAGTTCTAGGGTTTGGTTTGGGCTCTAAGGAAAGAGTTTTTTTTTGGAAAACGCGTTTTTGGAAACGAAAGTTTTCTAGAAGGGAATCCTAGGGAGGAGTTTTTTTTGGAAAGCATGTTTTTGGAAACGTAGATTTTTGGAAAGAAGATCCTAGAGGAGAGTTTCTAGAAGAAAAATTTTGGGAAGAGAGTTTTTAGAAAGATTTTTGGAGAGAATTTTTAGGAAGGTGAATATAGGGAGTGTTTTTAGAGGGTGAATTTTGAGGAAAATATTTTGGAGAGAGAGAATTTTGAAAAATAGATTTTGGAAGGGAGTTTTTGAAAACAATTTTGAAAAGGAGAGTTTTAGGAAAGTATGTTGAAAAAGAGATTTTAGGAAGAGATTTTTAAAGAGAGAGTTTAGAAGGAGTAAAAACATCTCACTTTCCTAAAGCAATTCTAGCCATAAGAGGGGTAGAACCACTTTAGGAAAGCGGTTTTGAAAACAACAAGATTTGAAAATATAGACCAAAAGGTCACTTTTAATGTAACACTTTCCTAAAGCAATCCTAGCCATGGAAAGGCTAGAATCACCCTAGAATTGTGATTTTGAAAACAAGTTTTTGAAAAAGAGATTTTGATGCAAATTTCGAAAACAAGTTTGAAAACGGTTTTGAAAACAAGTTTGAAAACGAATTTTGGAAGATGCAAGACTATGATATGCACAATGCAATTTGGGGTCGTGAACATACAAGGTTAAGGCTTCACCACATAATCAAGGGGGCCGGACCCACGTGGTCTTTGGTTAGACTATAAGAAAGCCCCCGACACGGTGACTCTCCAATAGTCCAATCCTACACATGGACCGGGAATCCTCTTGTTTCAAGCATGCAAAGAAAGGGGGGGAAAGAGATGGGGGATTAAAATAGAGAAAACCCAAGTGGGTTGGAGAGAGAAGAGAGAAGGGGGGAAGTGCGGAAATTTAAATAGGGAACCTACCTTGTTTCTTGTTTATTTTGCGCGCTGTGCAGTCTTCGGTCTTCGGTCTTCGGTCTTTGTCTTAATCTTCACCTTCAGTCTTCAAGGGTTGTCTTCAAGCTTTGGATGGCAGCTCTTCAAGTCTTCCAAGGATGGTTGAAGGTTAGGATATGAGTGTATGGGGGTGTATATGAGTGTATAGGAGGCTAGGGTTTGTGTATAGTGGCTAGGGTTTAGAAAACCTAAGGAGGCTAGGGTTTTGGAGGTGCTTGAGCTCTGTATATCGAAATATAGGATTCTTAGGTTAAGTTTGCAGACCCCCTTCACGTTGAACGAGGCTCTGTATTTATAGAAGTTGGACAAGCCTGGCGCCTGTTGCAGTGGCGCCAGGGCAAAATTTACACTAGCGCCACTAAGAGTGGCGCCAGGCCATTTTTTGGCTTGGCGCCACTGCTAGTGGCGCCAACAATTTAGGAAACAATTAAGGTCGGTAAGCAACGTATCTTTGACTAGATTTGGGCGCCTGTACTAGTGACTACCATGTAAATTTTAGCCTGGCTTCACTAGGAGTGACTCCGGAAAGTCCGGGAATGATTTGAAGAAGCCGGGAGTGATCCAGAA
This sequence comes from Euryodendron excelsum, assembly GCA_033060915.1. Lineage (NCBI taxonomy): Eukaryota > Viridiplantae > Streptophyta > Magnoliopsida > Ericales > Pentaphylacaceae > Euryodendron > Euryodendron excelsum. The sequence goes on from CM065390.1 coordinate 29,594,488, forward strand.
GGCCGGAAAGGAGCAGGAACACTTAAAATAGTGTCCTGGAGGTATTTGACTTGAAAAGTGAGGATTGGATGTGTCGGAAAGGTTGACCGAGCCTTTAGGGGCAAAACGGTCAATCGGACCGGAAAACTGCCGGGACAGACTCAAAGTGTCCCGGAAGAAGACTTGGGATCTGGAAACATTATTTAGAATGTTCCCAGAGGTTGCTGGTTTGATTCCCAGGGCCGGCGTGGTCAGAAATGGAGACCGGCCCACTAGGGGCAAAACGGTCATTTTGTACCAGGTTTGCCGGAACTGACTCGGAATGGTCCGGAAAGGTAAAGGAAGGTCGAGAACACTATAAAAAGTATTCTCGGGACATTACCGGTTTGATACCCAGAGTCGGTGTGGTCGAAGAAGGAGACCGGCCCTCTAGGGGCAAAACGGTCATTTTGTACCGGGTTGGCCGGAACTGACTCGGAATGGTCTGGAAAGGTAAAGGAAGGTCGAGAACACTATAAAAAGTATTCTCGGGACATTACCGGTTTGATACCCAGAGCCGGTGTGGTTCCCAGGGCATTCGGATGCTTAGGGGCGAAATGGTCATCTTGACCGAAAAGTTTCGGAAAATGCCCTAAGGGTAGTCTGGTTATTTTTCACCGAAGTGAGCTAACAAACATGGGTATTGACCTAGGTGTTGAGTATTTTCGCTACTCGGACGGGGTTGATGATTTGAGAGTATTTCCGCTACTCTAACGGTTCTGTGAGTATTTCCGCTACTCTAACGGTTCTGTGAGTACTTCCGCTACTCTAACGGGTCTGTGAGTATTTTCGCTACTCTAACGGTTCTGTGAGTATTTCCGCTACTCTAACGGTTCTGTGAGTACTTCCACTACTCTAACGGTTCTGTGACTGTTTCCGCCACTCTGACGGTTTTGTGAGTGTTTCCGCCACCCTAACAATTTTGTGAGTGTTTCCGCCACGCTGACGGTTTTGTGAGTGTTTCCGCCACTCTGACGGTTTTGTGAGTGTTTCCGCCACTCTGACGATTTGGTGAGTGTTTCCGCCACTCTGACGGTTTTGTGAGTGTTTCCGCCACTCTGACGGTTTTGTGAGTAGTTTTACTACTTGGACCGTCTCGAGGAATAAACTGTCTCGAGAGGGGGATTGGAATTGGAATAAGAAAGGATAATGCCCCTAAGGGCATTTTGGTCATTTTGACTCTATTTGGGCCTGACAGGCCCGCGAAGCGATGGAAAGACGGAATTTGGACTAGAGGATTGGATTCGATTGGAATATGTCCATAATGACTTGAAAACAAGTCTGGACGGAGTGTAGACTGCCGAGCGGTCAAAAATGGGGTGCTTACACATACCTTTCCAGATTTCAACTTTCTAAATTCAAATCTTAAAATCTTTCTTCAACTCAAACCTTTCCTAATTTCAAGAATTTCTAAAACTAAAACTTCAATCTTTCTAAAAATCCTAAGCTTCCTAAATTTCAAATCTTTTCAAATTCAAAACTTCCTTAAGTCAAAACTTTCCAAATCCAAAATTTTCTTAAGTCAAAACATTCTTAAATTCTAAACTTTCCAACTTTTAAATCTTTCCTATTTCAAAATATTTCCAAATCAAAACTTTCCTAATTTAAAAACTTTCCTAAAATGAAACTTTCCTAAAATAGAACTTTCCTGAAATGACACTTTCCTATTTTGAAACTTTCCTAATTCGAATCTTTCCTAAATCCAATTTTTTTCTAATCTTCCAAGTCCAACATTCGAGTTAAATCTTTTCTAAAACCCTTCCAAGTCAAGTCAAGTTTTTATTAAACCTTAAGACTTTTCTAAGTCTCATCTTTCCTAACTCTAGGTTTCCTAAAACCAAGCTTTCCAAAACCAATCTATTCAAATCTTCCAATCAAAATTCAATCTCTCAATCTTCTAATCCAAATTTCAATTCAATTTCTTTTTCCAATCAAAATCTTTTATTTTCAATCGGACTCTTGTTCGAACTACGACTGACCTGATTCCTTAAAATGGATACGTAGGCAACCCTCATGCGTGCGGTCATCACCTTTTTCAAGCTTTTATTTCCACAACTTTTTTCCAATCTCCAATTCCATAACTTTCCTCAAACTTCTAATTCCAAATTTCTATTTTCAAAACTCTATTTTCAATCTCCAAAACCTTCTTTCAAAAATCAAATCTATCTTTTCAAATCTCTTTTCAAATCAAATCAAGTTCTTTTCAAATTTATTTCCAAATCTATTTTCAAACTATCTCCTCTTGCAATTGCATATCATACATCATTCTTTTAAATATTCTTTTTCTAAAGTGGATAGTTTTGGACATTTGTTAATCGGAGACTCTAATGGATGAATCTAGAGTGAATAGACATGTAGGTACCACAAGGGCGGAGTGGGGTGATGGCTTAGTACATCTTCCCTACACGTAACCAACCTCCAAACCTAGGATCACTGTTTTCGAAAGACCAAATAGAGTTATTTTCAAAAAATGATTCAAATATTTTCTAAAGGTTGCCAAACAACCTCTTTTCTTAAAAACCCTCTCTAGAGGAAGTATTTTTAAAAAGCCTAAGTGTAATCTTCGGATTGTACTTAGTTTTTAGGTGACCTAACTCACCTTAATAAAGTTAGGTAGCAACTCCAATTATTTTCCAAAAGCCCTTTATTTAAATCAATTTTCAATTCAAACCTAATCACACTCATTCTTCTAGGAGTATGAGTTCTAATGAGAGAGTACAGTGTTTTCTCCGCTTGTGTGTTTATTCCTCGAATGCGAAAAATCTGGGCACGACAGGGAAGACTTGAGGTTTAAGTAAGATTTGATTGGAAAGTTTGATTTAGAAAACATGGAGAGTTGGAGTTTAGGAAAGATTGAATTTAGAAAATCTTGAAATTAGAAAAGGTTCATTTTAGGAAAGTTTTATTTTAGGAAAGTTTCAAATTAGAAAAGTTTAAAATAAGAAAGGTTTTGAAATTGAAAAGTTTTGAATTTATAAAGTTTCAATTTAAGAAAGTTTCGAATTTGGAAAGTTTCCTCGTTAGGAAAGATGTGATTAGGTTTGAGAAAGATTTGAAAAGTTTTAGAATTAGGAAAAGCTTGATTTTGGAAAGATTTGATTTCCATTTTCTAAAATAAATTATTAGATTTTATTTCCAAAAAAAAATTGATTTGATTTTGTTCCAAAAAACGGAGGATTTGATTTGACATAGAATTAGAAAGGAGGAATTTTGAAAAACTTAAGTTTGGAAAGCTATAGTTTTGGTATAGGAAAAGTGATTTTGGAAATCTCAGATTTGACGTAGAAAATAGAGGTTTTGGAAATCTATGTTTTGAGGCAAGATTGGAAATCATGTTTTAAGAGAGAAAATTAGGGTTTCCTAACCATGGTTCTAGGGTTTAACTTGCACTCCAAGAAAAAGGGATTTTGAAAAATAGATCTTTTTAGAAAGAGAGATTTTTAGGAAATAGATTTTTGGAAAGAGTTTTTAGGAAAGTAAGTTTGAAAAGAGATTTTTTAGAGGATTTAAAAAGAAGATTTGGAAAGTAAGTTTGAAAAGCAATTTGGAAAGCGATTTGAATGTAGACTTTTGCAAGCCTCTAAAAATATCTCACTTTCCTAAAACGATTCTAACCATAAGAAGATTAGAACCATTCTAGGATTGTGATTTTGAAAATAACAAGGATTTGAAAATATGGACCATTAAACTCACTTTAAATGTAACACTTTCCTAAAACAACTCCAACCATGGAAAGGCTAAAATCACCTTAGGATTGTGATTTTGAAAATAAGTTTGGAAAAAGACGATTTAATGCAAGTTTTGAAAATGATTTTCGATGCAAGGTTTGAAAACAAGTTTGAAAACAAGTTTTGGATAGATGCATGATTATGATATGCACAATGTAAGTTGGGGTCGTGAACATACTTGATTAAAGGCTTCACCACATAATCAAGGGAGTCGAACCACGTGGTCTCCTGTTAAACTAAGAGAAAACCCTCGACACGGTGACTTTCAATAGCCTAATCCTACACATGAACCGGGGAGTCCCTTGTTTCAAGCATGCAAGAAAGGGGGGGTAGAAGATGTGGATTAAAATAGAAGAAAACCCAAGTGGGTTAGGAGAGAGAAGGGAGAGGGGAAAATTGCGTAAACGTAAATAAGAAGCCTACCTTGTGTCTTCTTTGTTTTGTTTGCTTTATTTGCTTTGTTTTACTTTGGTCTTCGAGAGCTTGCTTTGGTCTTCAAGAGCTACCGAGTTACATCATTTCAAGTCTTCAATGGAGGCTTCAAAGGTTCCTATATGAGTGTATAAGAGTGTATATGAGCTAGGGTTAAGGGTATAGGGGCTAAGGTTTTGCATATGGAGGCTAGGGTTTGGAGAACCTAAAGAAAACTAGGGTTTGGAAGGGCTTCGAGCTCTGTAATTCGAAAAATAGAGTTTTTGGACAGTGTTTGTAGTCCCATTTCACGCTGAAGGAGGCTTTGTATTTATAGACAGAAGACTGAATTGGTGCCTGCTGCAGTGGCGCTAGGCCAAAAATCCCAAGTGGCGTCAGTCCTTTTTTTGGCTTGGTGCCACTACTAGTAGCGCTAGCCATTTAGGAAGTGTTTAAGGTCAGCAAGCAACATATCTTCAGAATATTTGGGCACCTGTATTAGTGACTACCATATAATTTTTAGCCTGGCTTCACTAGGAGTGACTCCAGAAAATCTGGGAAAGATTTGAAGGGTTGAGAATGGCCCGGAAGGCCGGAAAGGGATAGGAACCCTTAGAATAGAGTCTCGAGGGTAGTAGACTTGAAAAATAATGTCAGAATGTGTTGGAAGAGTTGACCGGGCCATTAGGGGCAAAATGGTTAATCGAGGCAAAATGGTCATTTTGACCGAAGGGTCTCGAAATTGGTCCAAAACCAACTGGAAGGCACCTAATCATGCCGGATTGTCTTTAGGACAATCTTAGAATGGTAGACTTACCGCTTTGAGGACTTAGGTACTTTCTCGAAAAAGCATGCCAAAAGGCCCTAAGGGCAGTTTGGTCATTTTTCACCGGAGTGGGCTAGCAAGCACTGGTGTTGACTTGGGTTTTGAGTATTTCCGTCACTTTGAGGGTCTGCGACGAGTTGGTTTCTAAAGGTATCTCGTCCTTTGATAAACGTGTCACGGCCAAGAGGCGAGTTCAGTCCCTTGACACAAGGAGTTTATTGGCACTTCCTTATGTTGACCTGTTTGTGAGTGATTTTGCCACTCTGATGATTGTGAAGTTTGCGAGTATTTTCGTTACTCTAACGGGTCGCTATCATTCCAAAGACTATTTGATCTCAAAAAGCTGCTAGGTGGACTTTTCACTTGAGGAATCAACTTTCTCAAAAGGCGTGTCGAAACGGACATTCTTCATTAGTGGTTTAGTAGGCGCCAAAGGTGGACCATTCTACCATCTCGAGGACTTGGGGTCTCATCTCGGTTGACAAGTTTGAAGGGACTTACCGTTCCAAAGAATTTTCTCAAAAAATATGCCGAGCTAGAGGGCCTTACCATCTGAGGGATTAATTTTCTCGAAAGACATGCCAAACTTGGTTTGAACTGGAACTGGATTGGAATTGGATTTTGATCTTGGAATTGAGATTGAAACAGGGGACTTACCGTCTTCGAGAAGACGTGCCCACTGGAATTGGATCGGACAATACCCCAAGGGCATTTTGGTCATCTCACCTCTACTTTGGCCCAATAGGCTCGCGAAGCGATTAATTGACTGGATTATGTTTGTAAAGCTGGTTTGAACTAGAATATGTCTATATTGACTTGAACTCAAGTCTAGACGGACTGGACGCCAAGCGGGCAAAAATGGGGTGCTTACAGCTGCCCCTTTATTTCTGTCTTTACTTATCGAAGACAGAAAACGATAGAGTAAGAGTCCAATGTTGACCATGAGGCGGTCGGAGGGACGGACTTTAAGGATTTTTTGGAAATTGGAGTTTGAAAATGGATATTTGGCCTAAAGAGTGTTCGAAATCGAGTTTTGATGGGAAAAAGGCAAAACTGATCGGAATTGGAAACTGGCGCCACTAGTAGTAGCGCCCTTGTTAAATTTGCCTTGCTGCCATGTCCCGCCCAGATTTTTCACACTCGAGGAATACACATACAAGTGGGAAAAATACTGTACTCTCTCATTAGAACTCACCCTCCTAGAAGAATGAGTGCGACTAGGTTTAAATTGAAAATTGATTTGAATAAAGGGCTTTTAGAAAAAGATTCAGAGTCGCCACCTAACTTGATTAAGGTGAGTTAGGTCACCTAAAAAGTAAGCACAATCCGAAGACTACACTTAGGGTTTTTGAAAATGATTTTAAAAATATTACCTCAAAGGAGGGTTTTTAGAAAAATAGGTTATTTAACAACCTTTGAAAAAAACATTTAAGCCCTTTTTTGAAAATAAACTCCATTTTGGTCTTTCGAAAACAGTGATCCTAGGTTCGAAGGTTAGTTACGTGTAGGGAAGACGCACTAAGCCATCATCTACCCCGCTATTGCGGTACCTACATGTCTATTCACCCTAGATTCACCTATGAGAGTCTTCAACTAACAAATGTCTAATTCTATTTACTTTAGAAAAGAATTTTTTTAAAAAGACATGATGCACGATATGTAAGTGCAAGAAAAAGAGAGAGTGAGTTGGAAAATAGATTTGGAAATAGATTCGAAAAGAAATTGATTTGATTTAAAAGAGATTTGGAAAGAATTAAGGAATTGAAAATTGGAAAAAGGTTGTGACTGCACCCATGAGGGTTGCCTACGTATCCTTTTGGAGGAATCAGGTCAGTCGTAGTTCGGACAAGAGTCCGATAGAAAATAAAAGGTATGATTGGAAGAAGAAATTGAATTTGAATTTGGATTGGAAGATTGAGAGATTGAACTTTGATTGGAAGATTTGATTTTGGAAAGCTTGGTTTTAGGAAACCTAGACTTAAGAAAGATTTGAGACTTAGGAAAGATTTGACTCGAGTGTTGGACTTGGAAGATGAGGAAAGAGATTGGGTTTAGGAAAGGTTCAAATTAGAAAAGTTTCATTTTAGGAAAGTTTCACTTTAGGAAAGTGTCATTTTTGGAAAGTTTCGTTTTAGGAAAGTTTTGAATTAGGAAAGGTTTTGAAATTGGAAAGTTTTGAATTTAGGACAGTTTTGGACTAGGAAAGTTTTTGAAATAGGAAAGTTTTTGAAATAGGAAAGTTACATTTTAGGAAAGTTTTGAAATTAAAAAAGTATTGAAAGTTGGAAAGTTTTTAGAATTTAGAAAGTTTAGAATTTAAGAAAGTTTTGAATTTAGAACGTTTTGACTTAAGAAAGTTTTGGATTTGGAATGTTTTGAAATGGGGAAGTTTAGAAAGCAAAAAAGTTTTGAGTTTAGAAAGTTTTAGATTTAGAAAGGTTTGAAGTTTAAATTTTGAAAACCTAAGGTTTAGGAAGATATGAGACTAAGAGGGAGTGGATTTAGGAAAGATTTGGAGTTTGAAGGATTGAGATTCGTATTTCCTAAAACAAAGGATTAGATTTTGTTTCTAAAAAGAGATGTTTTGATTTTGTTTCCAAAAACGAAGGATATGATCTAGTTTCCTAAATGAGATATTGGATTTGGTATGGATTTGAAAGGGAAAGTTTTAGAAACCCTAGATTTGGAAGACTATAGTTTTGACGTAGAAACGAGGGTTTTGGAAACTTCTGATTTTGATGTAAAAGAAGATTTTGGAAACCTAGATTTTAAGGCAAGATTGAAAATTATATTTTTGGGAAGGAAAATAAGGTTTCCTAATTGTGGGTTCTAGGGTTTAACTTGGACTCTAAAGAAAGAGATTTTTGGAAGCTGAGTTTTTAGAAAGGGAGATTTTTAGAAGAAAATCCTAGAGAGGAGTTTTTAGAAAGTGAGTTTTGAAGAGAGTTTTTGGAAAGAAGATTTTGGAAAGAGTTTTTCTAGGAAGGAGACCTAGGAAGCGTTTTTAGAAGGTAGATTTTGAAGAGAGCGTTTTGGAAATGAGTTTAAAAAAGAGTTTTTGAAAAATAGATTTTTGAAGGAAATTTTTAGAAAACAATTTTGGAAAGGAGATTGGAGAGAGTTTTAGAAAGTATATAAAATATCCCACTTTCCTAAAGCGATTCTAACCATAAGAATATTAGAACCACTTTAAGATAGTGGTTTTGAAAACAATGGGGATTTGAAAAATATGGACCACATCAGTCACTTTAAATGTAACACTTTCCTAAAGCAACCCTAGCCATGGAAATACTAGAATCACCCTAGGATTGTGATTTTGAAAACAAGGTTTGAAAAAGAAAATTTTGATGCAAGTTTTTGAAAATGAGTTTGAAAACAAATTGTAGAAGAATACAAGATCATGATATGCACAATGCAAGTTGGGGTCGTGAACATACAAGGTTAAGGCTTTACCACATAATCAAGGGGGCCGAACCCACGTAGTCTTCGGTTAGACTAAAAGAAAGCCCCCGACACGGTGACCCTCCAATAGCCTAATCCTACGCATGGACCGGGAAGTCCCTTGTTTCAAGCATGCAAAGAAAGGAGGGAAGAAGATGGGGGATTAAAATAGAAGAAAACCCAAGTGGGTTTAGAGGGAGAAGAGAGGGAGAAGATGCGTAAACTTAAAGAGAAAGCTTACCTTGTGTCTTGTTTATTTTGCTTTGCTTTGTGCGCCTTGCTTTTCTTGCTTTGCTTCGGTCTTCGCTTCAGTCTTTGTCATGATCTTCTAGAACTTTAGTTTGTAGCACTTCAAATCTTCAATGGATGCTTTGGAGGCTAGTGTATGAGTGTATGTGAGTGTATATGAGTGTATAGAAGGCTAGGGTTTGGGAAAACCTAAAGAAGCTAGGGTTTAAAGAGGTTACGAGCTCTGTATATCGAAGAATAGGGTTTTTAGACTGAGTTTATGAACCTTTTTTTATGCTGGAGGAGGCTCTGTATTTATAGAGAGAAGAATGACATGGTGCCTGTTGTAGTGGTGCCAGGGCAAAAATCCTTTTGGCGCCACTAGTAGTTAGGAAAGTTTTAAGGTCAGCAAGCAACTTATCTTGAGAAGATTTGGGTGCCTGTACTAGTGACTACCATGTAATTTTTAGCCTGACCTCACTAGGAGTGACTCTGGAAGGTCCGGGAAGGATTTTAAGGGACCGGGAATGGCCCGGAAGGCCGGATAAGGGCAGGAACCCTTAGAATAGGGTCTTGGGAGATAGTGGACTTGAAAAAGGATGTCAAGGTGTGTTGGAAGAGTTGACCGGGCCATTAGGGGCAAAACAGTCAACTGGATCGAAAAACTACTTAGATGGACTCAAAATGTCTTGAAAGAAGACTCGAGGTTTGGAAATATTATTTGGAATGTCCCAAGAAGCTTCTGGTTTGATACGCAGAGCCGATGTGGTCGGAAAATGTGACCGGCCTACTAGGCGTAAAATAGTCATTTTGCACCGAGTTTGCCGGAACTGATTCGAAATGATCCGAAAAGATAATAAAATGTTGGGAATACTATAAGAAGTATTCTCAAAAGATTACTGGTTTGATACCCAGAGCCGGTGTGGTCCCCGGGGCGCTCAGATGCTTAGGGGCAAAATGGTCATCTTGACTAGAAAGTCTCGAAATTGACCCGAAACTGACTAGAAAGCACCTAATCATGCCGGATTACTTTTAAGACAATCTTGGAAGGGTGGACTTACCGTTCTGAGAACTTAAGTATTTTTTCGAGAAACATGCTAGAAATGGCCCTAAAGGCAATTTGTCATTTTTCACCGAAGTAGGCTAGTAGGCGCTGGTGTTGACCTGGGTTTTGAGTGTTTTCGCCACTCTGACGGCGGTCCTATGATACAGTGGCTTATTGGCAATTCCCTATATCGACCTGTTTGCGAGTATTTTCGCTACTCTGACGGTTGCGATGTTTGCGAGTACTTCTGCTACTCTGACGGTTCGTGATCATTTCCGAGACTGTCTGATCTTGGGAAGCTGCTAAAGGGACTTAGCGCTTGAGAAATCAACTTTCTCGGAAGGCAAGTCGAAACGGACATTTCTACATTGGTGGGCTAGTAAGCGCCAAAGGTGGACCGTTCTACCATCTAGGGGACTTGGAGTCTCGTCCCGGTTGACGGGTTTGAAGGGACTTACCGTTTCGAAGAGTTTACTTGGAAACGTGCTGGACAAGATAGACTTACCATCTCGAGGAATCAACTTTCTCGAAAGAGCGATTGGAATTGGAATTGGACTTGTAAAAGGGGACTTACCGTCTTCAGGAAGGCGTGCCAATGGGATTGAACCGAACAACACCCACAAGAGTATTTTGGCCTCTATTTAGACCTGGTGGGCCCGCGAAGCGATGAATTGATTGGATTAGGATTAGAATTCTAGAATATGTTCATATGGACTTCAACTCAAGTCGAGACGGACTGCAGATTGCCGAGCGGTGAAAAATGGGGTACTTACAGCTGCCCCTCTTTTTCTATCTTTGCTTGTCGAAGACAGAAAACGATAGAGTAAGAGTCCCATGTTGACCGTGAGGCGGTCGGAGGGATGGACTTTGGAAATTTTGGAAGACGGGATTGTAGAAACAAATATTGGGTCGAAAAGGCCTTTGAAATCGAGTCTTAACGGGAAAAAGGGCAAAGCTGCCCGAAATTTGGAACTGGTGCCACTAAGAGTGGCGCCTTTGTCAAATTTGGCTTGGCGCTAGGCCTGAGAACAAAACTAGAAAATTTTCTGGTTCGAACACTTACGGGAACGTAAAGACTTTGTGAAAAATCGAGAGGCATTGTGAAGAAACTGACCTAGACATTGAAGGGCCATCTCTTAGGGATCACGGGGAATTGCCAGAAGTAGACGCCATCGCCGGAAAATTCGCCGGAAGAGAAGATTTCATCGGAGAACTCCAAAAGGTGAGTTTTCAATTTTCTGTTGATTTTGACATGTAGAATTCCGTTTGAGTTGTGTGAATAGTGAAAATTGATGTTTTGATATGTTTTGAACATTATGGTGATGTTATTTTTGCATTTTGGTGCTTATTTGATTGAATTTGAGCGATTTTACATGATTATGTGAAGAGAGTTTTCTACAGGAATTGGGGGTTTGTTCTTATAGGCTTGGGCATTGAGTTTTTTGGCTAGGCTTTTATGCCAAGTGCCTTACAAAAATGTGTTTAACAACCGTGTGAAGTTTCGTGATTTTTTGAAAACTTAGTAAATTTTTGATTTTTTAAAAAAATAAAAAAATACTTAGAAAATTAAGAAAATTAAGAAAACTTAAGAAATTGACGAAATTTTTAGAGTTTAAAATTTTGGAAAAATTAGAGAATTTTTTAGGAAACATTTGAAATGATTTTGAGGAATTTTAAGACATGTTTTAAAACCATTGATTTATTGGAAAGATAAAACATGTGTTTTGAAAATTTCAAAAAATTAAAAAGTATGCGCGAGTACTAATGTTATGTGATTGTAACGTTGTGAAGTGCACGGTTTATGTTTTGTGTTAATGTCATGGGTGTTATAGGGACCATTTTTTAATGAAACTCTGTTGAAATTTTTAGAAATCAGGGAAAGAGTTGGAAAAGGTTTAGAAATAAAATCTTTTTAAAGGAAAAAGACAGAAAACCCTTAAGATTTGACTTGAAGTTGGAAAATCAAAAGGTGTAGGAAATTCGTTTTGACTTATCATTTGAAATCTTTTTATTATTATTTATTTATTTTTTGTTCATTTTTACTATTTATTTACTTTATTTTGTTATTATTTATTTGCATGTACCGTATATTAACACCTCTTACCTTGGTTTTCGAGAATCAGTTAAATACGCCCACTTGAAAAATAATTATTTCTTTGAAACATATTTATATTTTCTAGTTTTGGGAGTGAAAATGGTACAAGTAAAGTGATGAATTAATCTCAATTTTAGAGGCAAATCATTGGCAATAGGTTACAAACATTCATCCACTTCCTTTCCATAAAGAACTTTCAGTTGGTCTTTTTGAGATATATTACCTAGATAAATTTCTCCACCCAGCCTGATCCCAAGAATATGCCTTATCACAGTTCTATCCAAAGTGAAACTAACACATTTGACATAACTTACGGCATTGGCATAAAAGTGTGCAACTAAGTCAAGGTAAACATCATCCCTTCATGTAGTCATGGATTTTCAACCCAAATTAGCTAATTGTGTACTCAACTCAAATTTGTAATGATTGAAGAAATTATAGTCCACCCATCGACCATTATAGACCTTCCTAAGAGAAAAACTCGAATTGTACATTTTCTGGGCTTTATCCTCACTGAAATACAATTCTTTCTAGGGTTGTTGAGGGTACCGGTTCTCCCTTCTTACTTCTCTCCTTCTTCCCTTTATCCTTGCTTGAATCCCCTTTTAATTTTCACTTCTGGCCTTTCGGAACATAGGACATCGATACACTTAGGGCTTTTAAGCTCTTCTTCGATTTAGAGGTTTTTAGTGCCATGGTGGAATTGATGAGGGTTGTGCGAAATTAGGGACAAATCGATTTAGGGTTTATAAGGCATTTAAAAGAGAGATTGAGAGGGACGGTTGGTGACGATTGGGTCTGGTGTGAATAGAGAAAGCGAAATAGATATAGAAAGGGAGAGGAAAAGTTTGAATGGTTGTAAAGTAAGCTTTTTAAAATATATATAGGCCCGACTCATGTGTCGACACTTGGGTGTCAACAATTCATTTTGAACTCACTGTTCTGATGTGTCGGCACATGAAAATGATGTGTCGACACATGAAGCTAGACTAGGTTGGATTGAGTGTTTATGAATTTAGGGGTCCACTCTTTAACTTGAGAAGAATATATGTTCTAATATAAGTATGCAATGAATCATAAGAGCAAGAAATATAATTCACATAATCAATGTTCACATTTAAAACATAAATGACATGTATTTTACTAAAGTTTAACAAGGATTAAGACATAGGATCACTCATTCCCAATTCTCGTCTTATCATACAAAATCTATCCTCACTTAATGATTTTGTAAAAATATCAACCAATTGCATATTCATACTCATAAAATCAAGTTCAATATCAACTTTTTGCACATGATCTCGTATGAAATGGTATCTAATCTCAATGTGTTTTGTGCTAAAGTGCTGAATGGATTCTTAGTCAAGTTTCTAGTACTAGTATTATCACATCTAATGGGTATATGGTCAAATGAGATACCAGAATCTTCTAATTGTTGTTTAATCCACAATACTTTAGCACACTAACTACCAACTGCTACGTATTCAAGCTCAGTTGTAGAGAAAGCAATAGAATTTTGTTTCTTGCTACACCAAGACACAATCATGTTGCCTAAGAGTTGGCAAGAGTCACTTATGCTCTTCCTATCAACTCTGCTCTCCACATAGTCAGCATCGGTGTAACCAAACAAATTAAAAGATGTGCCTTTTGGATACCATAATTCAAAGTTTGGTGTGTGCTTGAGATAATAAAATATTCTTTTCACAGTAGTCACATGAGATTCTTTAGGATTTAATTGAAATCTAGCACATAAATAAACAATAAATATGATATTTGGCCTACTTGCAGTTAGGTATAATAAAGAACCTATCATGCTTCTATAAAGCTTAGTGTCTAATGATTTACCTTTCTTATCGCTATTCAATTTTGTTGTAGTACTCACTGGAGTACTTAAAGGCTTTACATCTTCCATGCCAAACTTCTTGATCAAGTCCTTGATATTCATGGTTTGGTTGATAAAGTTGCCTTCCTTTAATTGCTTGATTTGAAGATCGAGGAAGTAATTAAGTTCACCAATCATACTCATTTCAAATTCTCCCTGCATACACTTAGCAAACTCTTTGCAAAGTGACTCATTAGTAGCACCAAATATAATATTATCCACATATATTTGTACTAAAAGCATATCATTATTTTTTATCTTGATAAAAAGAGTAGTGTCTATTTTTCCTTTCAAAAAATATTTTCAATCAAAAATTTGTTTAATCTTTCATACCAAGCCCTTGGGGCATGCTTCAAACCATATAATGCTTTTGTTAATTTGAAAACATGACTAGAAAATTTTGGAGCTTTAAATTTGAGGAGTTGCTCAACATATACCTTTCAGTAACAAAACCATTTAAGAATGCACTTTTAACGTCCATTTAATAAAGTTTGAAATCCTTAAAACATGATAATGCAAGTAATATCCTAATAGCCTCTAATCCAGTTACCGGAGCATACGTTTTATCAAAATCAATGCCTTCATCTTGGCTAAACCCTTGAGCAATAAGTCTTGCCTTGTTTCTCACATGTAAGCATCCTATTTTTGACCGCTCGGCAGTCTACACTCCGTCCAGACTTGTTTTCAAGTCATTATGGATATATTCCAATCGAAACCAATCCTCTAGGTCCAAATTCCGTCTTTCCATCGCTTCGCGGGCCTGTTAGGCCCAAATAGAGGCAAAATGACCAAAATGCCCTTAGGGGCATTGTCCTTTCTTATTCCAATTCCAATCCCTCTCTCGAGACAGTTTATTCCTCGAGACGGTCCGAGTAGCAAAACTACTCACAAAACCGTTAGAGTGGCGGAAACACTCACAATCCAGGCACGTCACTTTGGAGACGGTAAGACCCCTTTCCAATCCAACTCTCGAGATAGTTTATTCCTCGAGACGGCTCCAATCCAGGCACGTCTCTTCGGAGATGGTAAGACCCCTTCCAGTCCCACTCTCGAGACAGTTTATTCCTCGAGACGGTCCGAGTAGCAAAACTACTCACAGAACCGTTAGAGTAGCGAAAATACTCACAAAACCGTTAGAGTAGCGGAAATACTCACAGAACCGTCCGAGTAGCGAAAATACTCAACCCCGTCCGAGTAGCGAAAATACTCAACCCCGTTAGAGTAGCGGAAATACTCAACCGTTAGAGTATCAGAAATACTCACAAAACCGTTAGAGTAGCGGAAATACTCACACCGTGAGAGTGGCGGAAACACTCAAAACCCAGGTCAACACCAGTGTCTGTTAGCTCACTTCGGTGAAAAATGACCAGACTACCCTTAGGACCTTTTCGGAGACTTTTCGGTCAAGATGACCATTTTGCCCTTAAGCATCCGAATGCCCCGGGAACCACACCGGCTCTGGGTATCAAACCGGTAACTTCCTGAGAATACTTTTTATAGTATTCTCAACCTTCCTTTACCTTTCCGGATCATTCGAGTTAGTTCCAGCAAACCCGGTACAAAATGACCGTTTTGCCCCTGGTGGGCCGGTCTCCATTTCCGACCACGCCGATTCTAAGAATCAAACCGGCAACCTCTGGGAACATTCTAAATAATGTTTTCAGATCCCAAGTCTTTTTCTGGGACAATCCGAGTTCGCCCCGTCAGTTTCTTAGTCCGATTGACCGTTTTGCCTCTAAAGGCTCGGTCGACCTTTCCGACACATTCTATCTTCATTTTTCAAGTCAAATATCTCCAGGACACTATTTTAAGTGTTCTTGCTCCTTTCTGGCCCCCCGGGTCACTCTCGGCTCCTTCAAATCATTCCCGGACTTTCCGAAATCACTCCTAGTGAAGCCAGGCTAAAGATTGCATGGCAGTCACTAGTACAGGCGCCCAAATCTAGTCAAAGATACGTTGCTTGCCGACCTTAATTGTTTCCTAAATGGCTGGCACCACTAGTAGTGGCGCCAAGCCAAAAAATGGCATGGCGCCACTCCTAGTGGCGCCAAGCCAAAAAATGGCCTGGCGCCACTCCTAGTGGCGCCAGTGTATAATTTGGCCTAGCGCCACTGCAACAGGCACCAGGTTTGTCTTCCCTCTATAAATACAGAGCCTCGTTCAACGTGAAAAGGGGTCTACAAACTTAACCTAAAAATCCTATATTTCGATATACAGAGTTCGAGCACCTCCAAAACCCTAGCCTCCCTAGGTTTTCCTAAAAACCCTAGCCACTATACACAAACCCTAGCCCTTATACAAACCCTAGTCTCCTATACACTCATACACACCCCCATACACTCATACCCTAGCCTTCAACCATCCTTTGAAGACATGAAGAGCTGTCATCCAAAGCTTGAAGACAACTCTTGAAGGCTGAAGGTGAAGATCAAGACAAAGACTGAAGACCGAAGACATACGGTAGGTTTTCTCTTTAATTTTCTGCACTTCCCCCCTCTCTCTTCTCTCTCCAACTCACTTGGGTTTTCTCTATTTTAATCCCCCATCTCTTTCCCCCCCTTTCTTTGCATGCTTGAAACAAGGGGACTCCCGGTCCATGTGTAGGATTAGACTGTTGGAGAGTCACCGTGTTGGGGCTTTCTTCTAGTCTAACCAGAGACCACGTGGGTCCGGCCTCCTTGATTATGTGGTGAAGCCTTAACCTTGTATGTTCACGACCCCAAATTGCATTGTGCATATCATAACCTTGCATCTTCCAAAAACAGTTTTCAAGGTTGTTTTTCAAAACGTTTTCAAACTTGTTTTCAAAATTGCATCAAAATCTCTTTTTCAAAAACATGTTTTCAAAACCACGATTCTAGGGTGATTCTAGTCTTTCCATGGCTAGGGTTTCTTTAGGAAAGTGTTACATTAAAAGTGACCTTTTTGGTCTATATTTTCAAATCTTATTGTTTTCCAAAACCACTTTTTTAAAGTAGTTCTAGCCCTCTTATGGCTAGAATTGCTTTAGGGAAGTGAGACGTTTTTATACTTTCCAAAACTCTCTCTCTTTTTAAAAGTCTCTTCCTAAAAATCTCTTTTTCAACATACTTTCCTAAAACTCTCCTCCTCAAAATTGTTTTCAAAAACTCCCTTCCAAAATCTATCTTTCAAAACTCTCTTTTTCAACTCCTCTCCAAAATCTTTTCCTCAAAATTCACTTTTTAAAAACACTCCCTAGATTCACCTTCCTAAAAACTCTCTCCAACAACCTTTCTAAAAAACTCTCTTTCCCAAAATCTTCCTTCTAGAAATTTCCTCTCTAGGATTTTCCTTCTAAAATCTACGTTTCTAAAAACACACTTTCCAAAACTCCTTCTCTTTAAAATCTTTCCAAAAACTCCCTCTTTAAATTCACTTTCCAAAAACTCCTCCCTAGGATTCCCCTTCTAGAAAACCTTCGTTTCCAAAAACGCACTTTCCAAAAACTCTTTCCTTAGAGCCCAAGTCAAGCCCTAAAACCCACAATTAGGAAACCCTAAATTTTCTTCCCAAAAACATGGTTTTCAAACTTTGCCCCAAACCTAGGTTTCCAAAATCTTTTGCTTTCTACATCAAAACTATACATGTTTCCAAAACCTATTTTCTATGTCAAAACTATAATTTTCCAAATCTAGGGTTTCTAGAATCTCCTTTTCCAAATCCTTCTTAAATCCAATCTCCCCGTTTAGGAAACTAGATCTCGTCCTCCGTTTTTGAAAACAAAATCCAACCTTTCTCTTTTAGAAACCAAATCCAATCTCTTCTTAATCCAAACCTTTCCTAATTCAATTCCTTCCTAAATCATAAGTTTCCTAAACCTAAATTTTAAGTCTTTCCTTAAATTTCAAAATCCAACGCTTTCTTAATTCCAATCCTTCCTAAACTTCCGTTTTCCTAAATCTTAAGTTTCCTAAACTTGAACATAAAAATCTTTCCTAAATTTTAAAACTCAACTTTCAAATTTTCCCTAATTCAACCCTTTCCTAATTCTACCCTCTTTTCAAATCTTAACTTCTTAAACCTAAGTTTTCAAACCTTTCCTAAACTCAAGCCTCTCCTAATTTCAAGACTTTCTAAAATTCAAATTCTAAAACTTTCTAAATCTTAAGCTTTCTAAATTTCAAATCTTTCTAAATTCTAAACTTTCCAAAACTTCAAAATCTTTCCAAATCTAAGACTTTTCTAAACTCAAAGCTTTCTTAATTTAAGACTTTCTTAAGTCGAAACTTTCTTAATTCAAACATTTCCTAAATTGAAAACTTTCCTTTTTCAAACCTTTCCCAAAACGAAACTTTCTTATTTTCAAAACTTCTTGTTTTCAAAACTTTCCAAAATCGAAACTTCCCTTTTTCAAACATTTCTAAATTTGAAACTTTCTTAATTCAAAACTTTCCTAATTTCAAAACTTTCTTAATTTCGAAACTCTCCTAATTTGAAAAATTTCCTAATTCAAAACTTTCCTAAGTTGAAACTTTCCTAAACCAAAACTTTCCTAATTCACAACTCGGAACTTTCCAAAAATGAAACTTTCCAAATTTGAAGTTTTCCTAAATCGGGCCTTTCCTAATTCAAACCTTTCCTAAATCCAATCTTTCTTAAATTCTCAAGTCTTTCCTAGGTCTCCTACCTTTCCTAAGTCTAGGTTTCCTAAACCTCCATCTTTCCAAAATCAAGTCTTTCCAAAATCTATCTCTTCAAATCAAAGTCCAATCTTCTCAATTTCAATTTTTGAGCTCCTCCTCTAATTTCAAGTCAAATTCAATTTTCAATTCAATCTCTTTTCAAATCAAACCTTCTATTTTCAATCGGACTCCGGTCCGAACTACGACTGACCTGATTCCTCCAAAGGGATACGTAGGCAACCTTCATAGGTGCGGTCACAATACTTTTCAAACTTTCAATTCCACCCTCATGGGTGCGGTTTTCAAAATCTTTTCAAATCTCAAATTCCAATCTACTTTCAAACTTCCAATTTCTATTTTCAAATTTTCAAACTTTCCAATTTCAATTCCATTTCTTCAAATCTATTTTCAAATCAAATCTATTTCTTTTCAAATCAATTTCTATTTTCCAATTCTCTCATCTTGCACTTGCATATCATGCATCATGCTAAATTAGTTTTCAAACATTGTTTTTCAAAGTGAATAGGGTTGAACTATAGTTAGTTAAAGACTCTCATAGGTGAATCTAGGATAGATTGACATGTAGGTACCGAAAGGGCGGGGTGGGGTGATAGCTTAGTGCATCTTCCCTACACGTAACCAACCTCCGAACTTAGGATCACTGTTTTCAAAGACCAAAAAGGAGTTATTTTTCTAAAAATGGCTAAATATTTTCCAAAAGGTTGCCAAACAACCTGTTTTCTTAAAAACCCTCTCTTGAGGTGATATTTTCAAATCGTTTTACAAAAACCCTAAGTGTACTCTTCGGACTATGCTTAGTTTTTAGGTGACCTAACTCACCTTAATCAAGTTAGGTGGCGACTCCGAACCTTTTTCAAAAGCCCTTTATTCAAACCTAGTCGCACTTATTTTTCAATTCAAACCTAGTCGCACTTATTCTTCTAGGAGGGTGAGTTCTAACGAGAGAGTACAGCATTTTTCCCGCTTGGGTGAGTATTCCTCGAGTGCAAAAAATCTTGGCGCGACAGCTGGCGACTCCACTTGGGAGACTTAGAGGGTTAGGCCGTAGTCATGTTTCTTTACCCTTCACCCATGTAGAGTCTTCAATTAACTTGGTTCAATCCTATTCACCTTAAATTTTCAAAACTAAATTTTCAAAATTGTTTTCAAAAAAAAAAAAAAAAACAAAACATGCATTCATTCATATTATCTTGTATTATGTTTGTCATCCACATACTGACACTTGCATCTTTGTTTTGTAGGTACGCTTTATGTTTAAATTTTATTAACTGCTTTGCATGAATGTGATGTACAGGATGAATGGGAGTTGTTGAGCCCTTTCCTCCACTTTTAGAAAATCACACATACACTGCATGTGCACTTGCATTCTGCATATTTGCATACCCTGATATGTCCTTTCTAGTTAGAAAAGGGGAACAGTATATTGGTTGTGGGCAAGATGCTGTGTCAGTTTCTTCGCCTACGGCCTCTTGATGGTTCCCTCACCGGATCACCAACATATCATGGCACCACCTCAAGGAGTGGGCCTAGGTTTGAAGATCCGGGGACCGAGCCTTTTTAGGACGCATTAGTCAACCCTCGACCTCATACTCATATAGACACCATGCATAGCCGAACCTCTGCCGGATTTAGGACACGAGCACCGTTTTCAAAATCACGGAGGAAAGGGCGACTGCTCTTACTTTCATTTATACCTACTGTTATAATGCTTGTATTTATACTGTTATAATGCCTATCTAACTGTTCATACGTGCATGTTTACTTCAATTGTACTTTCTCTCCTTATACTTTTTGCATATTCGTGTTCATGCATTCAATATCCCATGTTAAGACAAAAGTTCCAAGTAACTCAAGTCACTATGCATTCTCATGCATATGGTCAACCCATTGAGAGTGACACCAATGTCACTCTCCCCTGCATTAAACCTACCCAAACCCTAAGGGTTCCCGCGTAACCCTAAGGATTCATGGCATGCACACCAATCCATTTCATAAGAGGGGCCCCAATCCCTCTATGCTCATGGAGATAGGGTTGCCAAGAAGACAAGGGGCAATCAATCAACAAGGTCTCTCAGCGACCTCCTCAACATCAAATCCAAGGGAGGCGAATCCGAAGACTCAAGAGTAGTTTAGGGTTTCCCTTTGTAAAAGTAGATAGGTGGAAGTCCAAAGGAAAATGTTTCCCCTCCCCCTGTTAAAATGTATTTCAATTCTTTTGTATCTTAAACCCAAAAGTTAATGTACTTCTTTATTTTTATGAATGAATGCATGAATGGCTGAAGTTTCCTACCTGACAGGTAAGATGTCTGCATACAGGGGCAAACCCCCTATCTCCAAAAGTGAGCCAATACATCATGACTAGTTTCCCTCTTTAAGAGGGATACCCTAGGACATGCATTGCATAGATTTCTCCAGGAACCAAACTCTAATTTGTAACTGTTGTCGTCATTGTTATAGGTAATGAATACTAGTCCAACTTCCTATATAATAGTGAAGGCCATGGGTTACAAGCTTTAGGAAAACATATCATTAGGAAGCGGGAATGCAAGCGGGGACCCCCTGTGCAACACACTTACCACAATCTCAGAAGGGACAATTCCTGCCTTAAAGGAGCCCGAATACCAAAATCCTTTCGTCCTAACCACGCAATCTTATCTCCCTGGCATGGACTTAACCATAGGAGCCTTACTAGACCCTTCCCCTTATCCCCTTATCCTTAATACGTTGTTCGAACCAAAACCCATGATCGCTATGGCTCGACCTAAACCTCAAACCAACAACCGAGGAAACACACGACCTAAACTACCTTTAGTCTTGCCAAAGAAGCCAAATGTGCCCACCACTCTACCCGTCCTCACCAACCCTTCAGCTGTAGCAATCCCTTTGCCCGTAAACCCAAGGATAGCTCTTCCCACCATAACCCAAACACCAATACCCAGTCTTCATAACGTCCCATGGAATTACCCACCTGATAAGGGCATCAGAGAGCCCGTAACAGAAGTAGGGGGAATGACTCGGTTAGGGCACCTTTATACCTCTGTTGAAGTGGAAAGAAAAAGGAAGGGTAAGGACAAAGAAGGAGAGTGCTCTAACCAGCCAACAGATCAGGAGATGTCAGAATTCACCAAAGCTTTAGGAAAGGTCGATTACGATATCATGGAATAGCTTAGGAAAGCCCCAGCCCATATTTCGATGTTGGGTTTGCTGCTCACGTCTGAGGTGCATCGGAATGCTTTAATAAAGATCCTCAAGGATGCTCATGTGCCCGAGAGTTTCACGCCAGACAATCTACATGACATGGTCAGTCTCATTATGGCCCCAAACATCATCACTTTCTCTGATGACAAGATTCCAGCTGATGGAACATGTCATACTCGGGCTTTGCATATCGCTATAAGAACAAGAGGAAGAATGGTGGCCAAAGTATTGATAGATAATGGGTCGGCATTGAACGTGTGCCCGTATTCTACTCTGGAAAGGCTGGGAATGGACCAAACTTATTTGAAAAATAGTGGTATGATCATTTGTGCCTTTGATGGATCTTGGAGGGAAGCCATGGGAGAAATTGAAATGCCTGTTGAGATAGGACCAGTAACCTTCACGATTAAATTTCAAGTTTTACACATTCCGGCTGTCTATAACTTGCTGTTAGGAAGGCCCTGGATTCATTCGGCAGGAGCGGTTCCTTCTAGTCTTCATCAGAAAGTCAAGTTCATCGTGGGCTCCAAGCTAATCGCTATTTTCACTGAAAAAGAGCTCGGCGTATACAAAGCTGACATCATTGCATCGAACACTGAACTGCCCTCTTGTTTTCAATCATTTGAATATATCACTGTCGTGCAGAAGGAAGATCAAGTGAAGCCAAATTATTCCAAGAACTCTCAGATGGTAGTACGGTACTTTAAAGAAAATGGTTTCCATCCGGGTAAAGGCTTAGGGAGATGTTTACAAGGAAGACTAGAAATCATGGAAATACCGTCAGCTGAACCCACCTTTGGGTTGGGATATGAACCCACGAAAAGAGAAAGAAGAGAAACAGCACGGAAGAAAAGGGATGATAAGAAAGTTGTCATGGAGCTCTCGGGCCAATTCAAACAGTTAGACATGGGAAAAGGAACACCTGCATTAAGTAATAAGAAGAGAAAAGTCCAAGCAGAAGCGCCCGTCATGACGATCAGCATCGGAGTAACCCAAGATGGATCCATTCGAGCAATGTTGCCAGGCAAAAAGTTGCATAATTGGGCCAACCAAGACATCATCCGTGCTCGCAAGTTTCGGTACAAAGCCCGTTAGAGCGAGACCCTGGAGCCACTGATTCGCCATAAACTTTGTCCTTTTAAATTTATTTGTCTTAACTTTTTAAAAGCAAGTTATCAATGAATAAAATAATATCCCTTTCTTGTTTGATTTATTGTGCACTATTTTCCATGCCAGGGACCCTTGCATCCGATATCCTACTCAGCTAATCCAGGGAATGCCAATCTTGATAAATGATGACTTGAACACCGAGTTTGATTACCAACAACTGGGGATTGAAGAAGATATAAATTTTACAGAGGAGGTGCCAGAAGAAATTCGAGAACAAATAGAAAGACATGAGAATCGTAATACCCTAAACATTGAGGAAACGGAAACAGTTAATTTGGGAAATGAAGGGGATCCGAAAGAGCTTAGAATCGGTACGGGCCTAGATCAATGGCAGCGCAAAGAGTTATTGGAACTTTTGCGTGCATACTTGGATGTTTTCGCATGGTCCTATCAAGACATGCCTGGACTAGATGAATCCATTATCGAACATAAACTACCTTTGGACTTGCAGATGAAGCCCTTTAAGCAGAAGCTAAGAAGATTGAAACCCGAATGGAGCCTGAAGATTAAGGAGGAGGTGATTAAACAATTCCAGGCAGGATTTCTGCAAGTGGTAGAGTATCCTCAATGGCTGGCTAATATTGTCCCGGTACCCAAGAAAGATGGCAAGGTGCGGATGTGCATTGACTTTCGGGACCTTAACAGGCTAGTCCAAAGGATGATTTTCCTTTTCCCCACATAGACTTGCTTGTTGACAACACGGCCGATCATGGAATGTTTTCCTTCATGGACAGTTTTTCAGGCTATAATCAGATCAAGTTGGCTGAAGAAGATCGGGAGAAGACTGCTTTCATTACCCCCTGGGGAGTATACTGTTATAAGGTCATGCCATTCGGTCTTCGTAACGCAGGGGCAACCTACCAAAAAGCCATGATAACTTTATTCCATGACATGATGCATCAGGAAGTAGAGATCTATGTGGATGACATGATCGTCAAGTCCAAGCAACGGAAGGACCACTTGTTCAACTTGCGGAAGGTGTTTGATCGCCTCCGTAGATATCAGCTTAAGCTAAATCCGGCCAAATGTACGTTCGGAGTGTCTTCAGGGAAATTGTTGGGATTTATAGTCAATGAAAAGGGGATAGAGGTTGATCCTGCCAAGGTGAAGTCGATTGTTGAAATGCCTACACCAAAAGGGGAAAAGGAGGTTCGGTCTTTCCTAGGAAAATTGAACTTTATTAGTAGGTTTATCGCCCAAATGACCCACCTGTGCGAACCTATTTTCAAGCTCCTTAGGAAAGACGTTCCAAAGGAATGGGATGATAACTGTCAAATGATGTTTGAGAAAATTAAAGAATATCTTCGAAATCCCCCTATCCTAGTGGCACCAACCCCGAGGCGTCCTTTGCTGATGTACATGATAGTGTTAGATACTTCTATGGGATGTGTCTTGGGGCAACATGATGAAACAGGGAGAAAAGAGCAAGCCATTTACTACCTCAGTAAGAAATCTCTGCCATATGAGGCGAAGTATTCCGATCTCGAGAAAACCTGCTACGCATTAGCCTGGGCAGCTCACAGGCTTTGACACTACATGCTCTATCATACCACCTTCCTCATCTCTCAAATGGATCCCCTCAAGTATATATTCAAGAAACCAACCCTGTCCAGCAGAATTGCTCGATGGCACATGATCCTGTCAGAATTTGATATTGTATTCACTACCCGTAAAGCAGTCAAGGGGCAGGTGATAGCTGATTATCTGGCCGAGAACCCCATTGATGACTATCAATCCATGGAGCCCCAATTCCCTGATGAAAATATACTATGCGTTGATGGTGCATCTGAAGAGCAAGAACCAGCCGGATGGAAGATGTTTTTCGACGGCGCTGCTAACAAAAGGGGAGCCGGCATTGGGGCGGTAATAGTATCAAGAACAGGCAGTCATTATCTTATTGTGGTTAAGTTACAACTTGAACTCTGCACTAATAACATCGCTGAATATGAGGCTTGCATCTTGGGATTAAGATTGGCATTAGAAATGAGGATTGATGAATTGGTTGTTCTCTGTGATTCAGATTTGGTCATTCAACAATCCAAGGACATGTATCAAACTCGAGATGCCAAACTCTCCCCGTATCATCAACAGGTCAAGGACTTGTGTCAGCTATTCAAAAGCGTGGATTTTCGTCATGTGCCCTGAACAGAGAACAGCTTCGCCGATGCCTTGGCTACATTGGCTGCAGCAATCAAGGTCGACAGTGGCACTGAAATACCCCCTCTACAAATCTTCATCAGGGATGTCCCCTTTTATTGTCTGCATACAACTATTGAACCTCCCGAGAAACCGTGGTTTTATAACATCCAGAGGTATATTCAAACCAGGAGGTTCCCCGATACAGCAACACAACGCGATAGGAAGACCATTTGCTGTTTAGCGGGACACTATTTCATGGCTGGAAATGAGCTTTTCAGGAGATCATGGTTCGGACCTCTAAGATGTGTCAATGCCGCCGAAGCCAAAGTTATCATGGAAGAAGTGCATGAGGGAGTTTGTGGCCCTCACATGAATGGCCACACGCTTGCAAAGAAGATTCTCCAGACAGGGTATTACTGGTTAACAATGGAGTCAGATTGCATTAGATACGTTCTTCGGTGTCACAAATGTCAGATACATGGGGATAAGATCAAAGCACCACCGTCTGAGCTCCATTCTATGTCTGCCCCATGGCCCTTTTCTATGTGGGGGATAGATATGATCGGTCCTATCACTCCTAAAGCTTCCAACGGCCATCGCTTCATCCTGGTCGCTATTGATTATTTCACTAAATGAGTGGAAGTCGTTTCTTACATCCATGTCACCAAGAAGGTCGTAGAAAGGTTCATAAAAAATTACATCATCTGCGGGTACGGGATTCCCGAGTCACTCATTATTGATAATGGTTCCAATCTAAACAACGAATTGATATCGAAGCTATGCCAAACATTTCGCATTACTCACCAGAATTCGGTCACTTACCAGCCCCAAATGAATGGTGCAGTAGAAGCAGCCAACAAGAATATTAAGAGAATACTTCAAAAAATGATTGACAATTACAAAGATTGGCATGAGAAACTTCCATTTGCATTGATGGCTTACCGAACTACTATGAGGGTCTCCACCGGAAGTACTCCTTTTGAGCTAGTTTATGACACCAAGGCAGTCATCCCAGTTGAAATTGAGATTCCTTCTTTACGGATCTTAACAGAAACCAAGTTAGACGAAGTAGAATGGATTAAAGACCGATATGCCCAACTTTGTTTGCTGGATGAGAAGCGGTTAGCTGCAGTTTATCACGCTCAATGTTACAGAAGGCGAATGGCCAGAGCATTTGACAAAAAGGTACGACCTCGATCATTCCAGCCGGGAGATTTGGTGCTCAAAAAGGTGTCCCCCATCAGGAGACGGCACAGGGAAAGTTTGCTCCAAACTACGAAGGGCCATTCATGGTAAAGAAAGTCTTGTCTGGAGGAGCTCTCGTTTTGGAGGAAATGGATGGCCAAGAATTTCCTAGCCCATTGAATTCAGATGCTGTCAAACGCTACTATATATGATTCCGAAAGCTAGACCTTTGGTTTCTGTAAAGAAGCAATAAAACCTACTGTAAGCACCCCATTTTTGACCGCTCGGCAGTCTACACTCCGTCCAGACTTGTTTTCAAGTCATTATGGACATATTCCAATCGAAACCAATCATCTAGTCCAAATTCCGTCTTTCCATCGCTTCGCGGGCCTGTCAGGCCCAAATAGAGGCAAAATGACCAAAATGCCCTTAGGGGCATTGTCCTTTCTTATTCCAATTCCAATCCCTCTCTCGAGACAGTTTATTCCTCGAGACGGTCCGAGTAGCAAAACTACTCACAAAACCGTCAGAGTGGCGGAAACACTCACAAAACCGTTAGGGTGGCGGAAACACTCACAAAACCGTTAGGGTGGCGGAAACACTCACAAAACCGTCAGAGTGGCGGAAACACTCAAAACCCAGGCACGTCTCTTCGGAGACGGTAAGACCCCTTTCCAATCCCTCTCTCGAGACAGTTTATTCCTCGAGACGGTTCCAATCCACGCACGTCGCTTCGGAGACGATAAGACCCCTTTCCAATCCCTCTCTCGAGACAGTTTATTCCTCGAGACGGTCCGAGTAGCAAAACTACTCATAAAACCGTTAGAGTAGCGGAAATACTCACAGAACCGTTAGAGTAGCGGAAATACTCACAGAGCCGTTAAAGTAGCGGAAATACTCAACCGTTAGAGTAGCGAAAATACTCCCAAATCATCAATCCCGTCCGACTAGCGGAAATACTCAACCCCGTCCGAGTAGCGGAAATACTCACAAATCTTCGACCCCGTCTGAGTGGCGGAAATACTCACACCGTTAGAGTGGCAAAAACACTCAAAACCTAGGTCAACACCCGTGTCTGTTAGCTCACTTCGGTGGAAAAGGACCAGACTACCCTTAGGACCTTTTCCAAGACTTTTCGGTCAAGATGACCATTTTGCCCCTAGGCATCCGAACGCCCCGGGAACCACACCGGCTCTGGGTATCAAACCGGTAACCCCCTGAGAATACTTTTTATAATATTCTCAACCTTCCTTTACCTTTCCGGACCATTCCGAGTCAGTTCCGGTGAACCCGGTACAAAATGACCATTTTGTCCCTAGAGGGCCGGTTTCCTTTTTCGACCACACCGGCTCTGGGTATCAAACCGGTAATGTCCCGAGAATACTTTTTATAGTGTTCTCAACCTTCCTTTACCTTTCCGGACCATTCCGAGTCAGTTCCGGCAAACCCGGTACAAAATGACCGTTTTGCCCCTAGAGGGTCGGTCTCCATTTCCGACCACGCCGGCCCTGGGAATCAAACCGGCAACCCCTGGGAACATTCTAAATAATGTTTCCAGATCCAAATTCTTCTTCCGGGACAGTTTGAGTCTGTCCCAGCAGTTTTCCGGTCCGATTGACCGTTTTGCCCCTAAAGGCTCGGTCAACCTTTCCGACACATCCAATCCTCACTTTTCAAGTCAAATACCTCCAGAACACTATTTTAAGTGTTCCTGCTCCTTTCCGGCCTTCCGGGTCACTCTCGGCTCCTTCAAATCATTCCCGGACTTTCCGGAGTCACTCCTAGTGAAGCCAGGCTAAAATTTACATGGTAGTCACTAGTACAGGCGCCCGAATCTGGTCAAAGATACGTTGCTTGCCGACCTTAATTGTTTCCTAAATGGCTGGCGCCACTAGTAGTGGCGCCAAGCCAAAAAATGGCCTGGCGCCACTACTAGTGGCCCCAGTATAAATTTTGCCCTGGCGCCACTGCAACAGGCGCCAGGCTTGTCCAACTTCTATAAATACAGAGCCTCGATCAACGTGAAAGGGGTCTGCAAACTTAACCTAGAAATCACACAATTCGATACACAGAGCTCGAGCACCTCCAAAAACCCTAGCCTCCCTAGGTTTTCCAAACCCTAGCCACTATACACAAACCCTAGCCTCCTATACACTCATACACTCCTCCATACACTCATACCCTAACCTTCAACCATCCTTGGAAGACTTGAAGAGCTGCCATCTAAAGCTTGAAGACAACCCTTGAAGACTGAAGAAGAAGATCAAGACGAAGACCGAAGATTGAAGACCGCACGGCGCGCAAATAAACAAGAAACAAGGTAGGCTCCTTATTTAAATTTCCGCATTCCCCCTCTCTCTTCTCTCTCCAACCCACTTGGGTTTTCTCTATTTTAATCCCCCATCTCTTCCCCCCCCCCCCCTTTCTTTGCATGCTTGAAACAAGGGGATTCCCGGTCCATGTGTAGGATTGGACTATGGGAGAGTCACCGTGTCGGGGGCTTTCTTCTAGTCTAACCAAAGACCACGTGGGTCCGGCCCCATTGATTATGTGGTGAAGCCTTAACCTTGTATGTTCACGACCCCAAATTGCATTGTGCATATCATAGTCTTGCATCTTCCAAAAATTCATTTTCAAAAAGTTGTTTTCAAAAAATCGTTTTCAAACTTGTTTTCAAAATTGCATCAAAATCTCTTTTTCAAAAACTTGTTTTCAAAACCACAATTCTAGGGTGATTCTAGCCTTTCCATGGCTAGGGTTGCTTTAGGAAAGTGTTATATTAAAAGTGGCCTTTTGGTCTATATTTTCAAACCTTGTTTTCAAAACCACTTTCTTAAAGTGGTTCTAGCCCTCTTATGGCTAGAATCGCTTTAGGAAAGTGAGACGTTTTCATACTTTCTAAAAACTCTCTTTTTCAAAAAGTCTCTCTTCCTAAAAATCTCTTTTTCAACATACTTTCCTAAAACTCTCTTCTTCAAAATTGTTTTCAAAAAACTCCCTTCCAAAATCTATTGTTCAAAGCTCCCTTTTTCAACTCCTTTCCAAACTCTTTTCCTCAAAATTCACTTTCTAAAAACGCTCCCTAAAAATCTTTCCAAAAACTTTCTTCCCAAAATCTTCCTTCTAGAAATTTCCTCTCTAGGATTTTCCTTTCAAAAATCTACGTTTCCAAAAACATGCTTTCCGAAAATTCCTTCTTTCCAAAAATCTTTTCAAAAACTCCCCCTTCAAAATCTTTCCAAAAACTCCTTCCTAGGATTCCCTTCTAGAAAACCTTTGTTTCTAAAAAACGCACTTTCTAAAAATCCCTTTTCCTTAGAGCTCAAGTCAAGCCCTAGAACCCACAATTAGGAAACCCTAAATCTTCTTCCCAAAAACATGGTTTTCAAACTTTGCCCCAAACCTAGGTTTCCAAAACCTCTTGTTTTTACATCCAAACTATACATATTTTCAAAACCTATTTTCTATGTCCAAACTATTGTTTTCAAAAACTAGGGTTTCTAGAATCTCCCTTTCCAAATCCTTGCCAAATCCTGTCTTCCCTTTAGGAAACCGAATCAAATCTCCCCGTTTAGGAAACTAGATCCCGTCCTCCGTTTTTGGAAACAAAATCAAACCTTCTCTTTTCAAAACAAAATCAAACATTTCTTAATCCAAACCTTTCCTAATTCAATTCCTTCCTAAACCATAAGTTTCCTAAACCTAAATTTTAAACCTTTCCTTAAATTTCAAAATCTAACTCTTTCCTAATTCAAATCCTTCCTAAACTTCTAATTGCCTAAACCTTAAGTTTCCAAAAACTTGAACATAAAAATCTTTCCTAATTCAATCATTTCCTAATTCTACCCTCTTTTCAAATCTTAACTTCTTAAACCTAAGTTCTCAAACCTCTCCTAAACTCAAGCCTTTCCTAATTTCAAGACTTTCTAAAATTTAAACTCTAAAACTTTCTAAATCCTAAACTTTCCAAATTTCAAATCTTTCTAAAATTCTAAGCTTCCTAAATTCCAAACTTTCTAAATTTGAAACTTTCTTAAGTAGAACCTTTCTAAACCTAGAAATTTCTAAATTCTAAACTCTCTTAAACTTAAAATCTTTTCAAATCTAAGGCTTTTCCAAGCTCAAAACTTTCTTAATTCAAACATTTCTTAAACTGAAAACTTTCCTTTTTCAAACCTTTCCTAAAACGAAATTTTCTTATTTTCAAAACTTCTTTTTTTCAAAACATTTCTAAATTCAAAACTTTCCGATTTTCAAAACTTTCCTAATTTGGGAACTTTCCTAATCTGAAAACCTTTCCTTTTTCGAAAACTTTCTAAACTCGAAACTTTCCAATTTCAAAACTTTCCTAAACCTAAAACTTTCCTAATTTCAAAACTTTCCAAAAATGAAACTTTCCTAATTTGAAACTTTCCTAAATCGAACATTTCCTAATTCAAACATTTCCTAAATCCAATCTTTCCTAATCTCCTAAACCTTCCAAGTCAAGTCAAATCTTTCCTAAGTCTAGGTTTCTTAAACCTTCTTATTCCAAAACAAGTCCAAATCTATCTTTTCAAATCAAAGTCCTCAATTTCCAATTTCCAATCTCATCTTCTAAATTCAAATCCAATTCAATTTCCTTCTTCAATCCAACCTTCTATTTTCAATCGGACTCCGGTCCGAACTACGACTGACCTGATTCTCCCAAATGGATACGTAGGCAACCTTCATAGGTGCGGTCACAATACTTTTCAAACTTTCAATTCCACCCTCATGGGTGTGGTTTTCAAAATCTTCTCAAATCTCAAATTTCAATTTCAAAATTTCTATTTTCAAATTCCTATTTCCAAGTTTTCAAGCTTTTCAATTTCAATTCTATTTCTTCAAATCTCTTTCAAATCAAATCAAACTTCTTTTCAAATCTATCTTTCCATTCTCTTATCTTGCACTTGCATATCATGCATCATGTTAGCTTTCAAATATTATTTTTCAAAGTGAATAGGGTTGAACCTTTAGTTAGTTAAAGACTCTCATAGGTGAATCTAGGGTAGATTGACATGTAGGTACCGAAAGGGCGGGGTAGGGTGATAGCTTAGTGCGTCTTCCCTACACGTAACCAACCTCCGAACCTAGATCACTGTTTTCAAAGACCAAAAGGAGTCATTTTTCTAAAAAGGGCTAAATATTTTCCAAAGGTTGCCAAACAACCTGTTTTCCTTAAAAACCCTCTCTTGAGGAGATATTTTCAAACCGTTTTTCAAAAAACCCTAAGTATAGTCTTCGGATTATTCTTAGTTTTTAGGTGACCTAACTCACCTTAATCAAGTTAGGTGGCGACTCTGATCTTTTTCTAAAAGTCCTTTATTCAAACCTAATTTTCAATTCAAACCTAGTCGCACTCATTCTTCTAGGAGGGTGAGTTCTAACGAGAGAGTACAGTGTTTTTCCCGCTTGGGTGAGTATTCCTCGAGTGCGAAAAATCTGGGCGCGACACCTACTCTCCTCATTCTCCATTAATCAATAAGGTAGTGTTTTAAGGTTAAAATTCTATGGACTAAACAATCTAATTCCAAGATGACGAGGGGCCCTTATTTCATTTTCTGTCCAATTAAAATGCATATATACATAACCTTTGCCAAACCTTTAGAGCCGGTTACTTTCTTTCAGGAGCATTCCCCCCCAATAAAGTGATCATGTTCAGTAGAGGCACTAAAAAACAAAAAAAATATATATATATATATATAAAAGCCTTGAAGTTCGCACAAATACTGGTATTAACGTCATTGGAAAAAAAAAAGGTGCTCACTAGTAGAGTGGTAGGCTTGAGCCTTTTCTTTTTCTTTCAAAAGTAAATACCAATACCATAACCCCTAAAAGTCCTCTCAGATTGGAATTACATTGATTAGTCCAAATGAGCTTGCTAAATATGCCATGAGTTGGAGAATGATGCAAGTAGCGTTTAGGGGCTTCTCAACAGAAATCCGAGACCAAGCTGAGGAAAGAGAGAGAAAGAAGAGAGAAAAGTTAAGCGCTTCCCGAGGATACGGTGAAAACCCGAAAGGGCGCCGTAGGTAAAAAGGTAGGGATGTGGCAAGATACAAAACTGTTGACCCTGGCGAAAACCTGCAAAGGCGCCTTAGTGCAAAAATAACAGAGCTGGGATTGGTGAAAACCCTCAGGGGCACTAGTAGCAAAAAATAGCAAAAAAAAAGGGGGGGGGTAAGAACAAGGGATTTAGATGTAAGAAATAGCTCGAGCTACCACATTCCCCCGAAGTTAAGGTATGAAAGTGACGGTGTAAAAGTTGAAAGGCGTCTCGAAAGGCATTCTCTGGTTTAGCCCAGTTAGGGTTAAAAGAAGCAGAGGTCCCTTTCACGGAACAATCAGTGAGTCAAAGAATCAAACAAAAGGGAGTTATTTTTCATTAAACTGCAATTCTCATTTAATTTTTCCCAAATTTGTTACTATACTAATCATGTAGAAAATCATACCAAAAGCACGGGAGGTCATGAATTCATAAGATAAAAGAGGCATAACACTAAACAAAGTATGTTTTTCTATAAGTGCAGAAATCAGCAAATCTAAGAGCGAGGGGCAAAAATATATCGCTCCCCGTCGTCATCAGAGGAGGAATCAGCTAAGCAGGGATCCACTGGCTCGCCGGTCACAAGAGGAGTAGTCGAAGAAGTACCAGCAACAGAAGACCCAGGCCGGCCTTGCTCATAGTCCGCACATCTAGCCAGAAGCATGTCCCTCTCTCGAGTAAGGGACTCCACAGTCTCCCGCAAGGACGGGCCATCCATCACATCACCTTCCAGGGAAGGAGAGCTGCCTGGAAGGTCTCGTAGCCGCCTGCGGGCCCTCGCAGCACCCGAAGGTGGGTCATCATGTGTCGATCTGGCTGCTGCTAACCGCCTCTCTAGTAAAACTACCTCAACGTCTCTCATCCTCAATCGGTCATGCAACATCCGTATCAGACAACGGTTCTCCCGTCTGTGGCGACGCCCCTGAACAATCATAGCAGTCAAGAAGTCGGTATACCTTACAGGAGGTAAAGGAGTCTCAATGAGAAGATCCCCAAGTCTACTAGGACCCAACACGTAGCGTCGAAGCCAGTAATGATAGGCCTCGGTCGCAGGGGGCATGTCAGAGAACGGACCATCATCATCAACATGAGAAAGCAAAGATCTCCATATATCCATAACTTTCTCCACCAATGCTCTAGGAATCGACGCCTCAAAGACAAGAGTAAACTCGGCTGTAGAAGCTAGAAAAAGGATATCCTGACTCCTACCAAGCTGTCGTAGAACCCGAATCCCGAAAAAAGGGGCAATGCCCCGCAGGCCTGCTAGGGGCACGAAAGCTCTCCCAAAAGGCCGAACTCTCAAGCAATATCTACCAACCAACCCTGAATACCACCTGACTGTGCCTGACCTCATGCTCTGAAGATAGTCAGCCCAGGATGCAGCGGTCTGCGAAAATCTCCCCTCATCTGCCATGACACCCTAAGATCTCGCCAGGGAATATACATGATCGAGCTCAGGATACCACGTGTGCTGAAATAAAGGTGTAACAAACAAATGACTGATCGCCCAAAGCTGGAAGAGAGCAGTGCATCCGCGGAAACGAGCGTCAAGGGACTGCTGGAATCTCGTAAGACTCACGAAGGTCTCCCCTACAATCATAGGAGCATAGGAATGCCCCGTACGGATCAAGGCCAGTGGTGCACAGAGCCGACAGTCCACTAAATCATCGTCTCGGGGGAACACCAAGAAGTTCAGCAGAAGCAAAGCTAAGGCAACCATACGAGAAATAGGCCAATCTTGGGAGGTGTGCCACTCACCTGAATGAACTCGTATACCCGTAGGAAACTCAAAACGGGAAAAGAGGAACTCTGCTGGGACATAAGGAAACTGGGGCAAAGAAGAAGACGAAAGAACTACGCGTCTGAATCCGAGCTGGGATGAAACCACTGTGATACAACCATCTGGAAAAAGGGGTCCCACAATGTCAGCAGAAACATATCGGAAACCAAGAAGGAACCCATACTCGTGAGGAGTAGGGGTAAGCTCACACTCTCCAAAGCGGAAAAGAGACAAGTCTGGCTGCCAGAAAGGGATCACTACCTCCATGAGTCCGGGAATAAGCTGCACTGATAAAAGCGAGGCCACCCGACCAAAGGACCGACGAAAGATATCCTGCTTATCCGGAGGGTAACTACTATGCCAGGCTCTCAGCCGACTCAAAACTGCATCTGCCATCCTGAAAAGGTAAGCCAAGGTAACTGATGTTAATATACCATCCATGCAGTTTAAATAACAATAAAATAAAACAAACAAATAACACAAAACAAATAAACGATTTTGAATAACAAATCAAAAACAAAATTTTCACACATCTTGATTTTCCAACTCCAAATCACATCGCAAGGGTTCTTTGCCTTTTCCCTTCAAAAAGATTTTATTTCTAAAATTTTAACCAACTCTTTCCATAATTTCTAAAAATTTCGGCAGAGTCCCATTTAAAAATGGCCCCTACAACACCCATGACATCAACACCAAAAACACGAAATATGCACCTTCCAACGCCACAATCACATGACAATGGCACCCGTGCACACTTTTCAATTTTTCAAAATTTCCAAAACTCGTGTTTTATTTTTCAAATAAATCAATGGTTTTCAAAAGGCTTCCAAAGTTCTTCAAAATCACCTCAAATGTTTTCAAAATATTCCTACATTTTTCCAAATTTTAAACTTCAAAAATTTCATCAATTTCTTGAATTTTCTAATTTTTTCTAATTTTCTAAATATTTTTCTATTTTTTAAAAAAATCAAAAATTCACCAAGTTTTCAAAAAATCACGAAACTTCATACGGTTGTTAAACACATTTTTTTAAGGCACATTGCACAAAAACATAGCTAGAAAACCCATTACCCATGCCTGTAGGAACAAATGCCCTAGTCCTGCAGAAAACCCTCTTCGCATAATCATGAAAATCACTCAAATTCAATCAAACAAGCATCAAAATGCAAAAAAAAACATCACCAAAGTGTTCAAACATATCAAAACATCAATTTCCACTATTCACATGATTCAAACGAAGTTCTATACATCAAAATCAACAAAATTTGAAAACTCACCTTTTGGAAGTTCTCCAGCGAAATCTTCACTTCCGGCGACTTTTCCGGCGACGTGAACTCCCTCCGGCAATCACCCGTGGTCCCCAAGGAGTGCTCCTTCAATGTCCAAGACGGATTCCTCGCAATGCCTCACAAATTTGCAAAAAACTCTTCAAATCCCGTGGGTGTTCGAACCAGAAATTTTCTGGTTTTAACTTTAAGCCTGGCGCCACTAGCAGAGGCGCCAGTTCATTTCTACCAAAGGCGCCACTACTAGTAGCGCCAGTTATTAATTTTGGGCAGTTTTGCCCTTTTTCCTGCCAAAACTCGTTTTCGAAGGCCATTTTGGCCTGTTATCCGTTTTCAACCCCCGTTGTCGAAGGATTTCCAGTGTCCGTCCCTCCGACTGCCTTGCGGTCAACATGGGACTCTTACTCTTATCGATTTCTGTCTTTGACAAGCAAAGACAGAAAAAGAGGGGCAGCTGTAAGCACCCCATTTTTGACCGCTCGGCAGTCTACACTCCGTCCAGATTTGTTTTCAAGTCATTATGGACATATTCCAATCGAAACCAATCCTCTAGGTCCAAATTCCGTGTTTCCATCTCTTCGCGGGCCTGTCAGGCCCAAATAAAGGCAAAATGACCAAAATGACCTTAGGGGCATTCTCCTTTCTTATTCCAATTCCAATCCCTCTCTCGAGACAGTTTATTCCTCGAGACGGTCCGAGTAGCAAAACTACTCACAAAACCGTTAGAGTGGCGGAAACACTCACAAAACTGTTAGAGTAGCGAATATATTCATAAAACCGTTAGAGTGGCGGAAACACTCACAATCCAGGCACGTCTCTTTGGAGACGGTAAGACCCCTTTCCAATCCTACTCTCGAGACAGTTTATTCCTCAAGACGGCTCCAATCCAGGCACGTCTCTTCGGAGACAGTAAGACCCCTTCCAGTCCCACTCTCGAGACAATTTATTCCTCGAGACGGTCCGAGTAGCAAAACTACTCACAGAACCGTTAGAGTAGCGGAAATACTTACAAAACCGTTAGAGTAGCGGAAACACTCACAGAACCGTCCGAGTAGCGGAAATACTCAACCCCGTCCGAGTAGCGGAAATACTCAACCGTTAGAGTAGCGGAAATACTCACAAAACCGTTAGAGTAGCGGAAATACTCACACCGTGAGAGTGGCGGAAACACTCAAAACCCAGGTCAACACCAGTGTCTGTTAGCTCACTCCGGTGAAAAATGACCAGACTACCCTTAGGACCTTTTCCGAGACTTTTCGGTCAAGATGACCATTTTGCCCCTAAGCATCCGAATGCCCCGGGAACCACACCGGTTTTGGGTATCAAACCGGTAACTTCCTGAGAATACTTTTTATAGTATTCTCAACCTTCCTTTACCTTTCCGGATCATTCCGAGTCAGTTCCGGTAAACCCGGTACAAAATGACCGTTTTGCCCCTGGTGGGCCGGTCTCCATTTCCGACCACGCCGGTTCTGGGAATCAAACCGGCAACCTCTGGGAACATTCTAAATAATTTTTTTAGATCCCAAGTCTTTTTCTGGGACAATCCGAGTTCACCCCGGCAGTTTCTTAATCCGATTGACCGTTTTGCCCCTAAAGGCTCAGTCGACCTTTCCGACACATCCTATCTTCATTTTTCAAGTCAAATATCTCCAGGACACTATTTTAAGTGTTCCTGCTCCTTTTCGGCCCCCCGGGTCACTCTCGGCTCCTTCAAATCATTCCCGGACTTTCCGAAGTCACTCCTAGTGAAGCCAAGCTAAAGATTGCATGGTAGTCACTAGTACAGGCGCCCAAATCTAGTCAAAGATACGTTGCTTGCCGACCTTAATTATTTCCTAAATGGCTGGTGCCACTAGCAGTGGCGCCAAGCCAAAAAATGGCCTAGCGCCACTGCAACAGGCGCCATGTTTGTCTTCCCTCTATAAATACAGAGCATCGTTCAACGTGAAAAGGGGTCTGCAAACTTAACCTAAAAATCTTATATTTCGATATACAGAGTTCGAGCACCTCCAAAACCCTAGCCTCCCTAGGTTTTCCTAAAAACACTAGCCACTATACACAAACCCTAGCCCTTATACAAACCCTAGTCTCCTATACACTCATACACACCCCCATACACTCATACCCTAGCCTTCAACCATCCTTTGAAGACATGAAGAGCTGTCATCCAAAGCTTGAGGACAACTCTTGAAGGCTGAAGGTGAAGATCAAGACAAAGACCGAAGACAGCGCGGCGCGCAAAATAAAGAAGACATACGGTAGGTTTTCTCTTTAATTTTCTGCACTTCCCCCCTCTCTCTTCTCTCTCCAACCCACTTGGGTTTTCTCTATTTTAATCCCCCATCTCTTTCCCCCCCTTTCTTTGCATGCTTGAAACAAGGGGACTCCCGGTCCATGTGTAGGATTAGACTGTTGGAGAGTCACCGTGTCGGGGGCTTTCTTCTAGTCTAACCAAAGACCACGTGGGTCCAGCCTCCTTGATTATGTGGTAAAGCCTTAACCTTGTATGTTCACGACCCCAAATTGCATTGTGCATATCATAACCTTGCATCTTCCAAAAACCGTTTTCAAAGTTGTTTTTCAAAACGTTTTCAAACTTGTTTTCAAAATTGCATCAAAATCTCTTTTTCAAAAACATGTTTTTAAAACCACGATTGTAGGGTGATTCTAGCCTTTCCATGGCTAGGGTTTCTTTAGGAAAGTGTTACATTAAAAGTGACCTTTTTGGTCTATATTTTCAAATCTTATTGTTTTCCAAAACCACTTTCTTAAAGTAGTTCTAGCCCTCTTATGACTAGAATTGCTTTAGGGAAGTGAGACATTTTTATACTTTCCAAAACTCTCTCTCTTTTTAAAAATCTCTTTCTAAAAATCTCTTTTTCAACATACTTTCCTAAAACTCTCCTCCTCAAAATTGTTTTCAAAAACTCCCTTCCAAAATCTATCTTTCAAAACTCTCTTTTTCAACTCCTCTCCAAAATCTTTTCCTCAAAATTCACTTTTTAAAAACACTCCCTAGATTCACCTTCCTAAAAACTCTCTCCAACAACCTTTCTAAAAAACTCTCTTTCCCAAAATCTTCCTTCTAGAAATTTCCTCTCTAGGATTTTTCTTCTAAAATCTACGTTTCTAAAAACACACTTTCCAAAACTCCTTCTCTTTAAAATCTTTCCAAAAACTCCCTCTTTAAATTCACTTTCCAAAAACTCCTCCCTAGGATTCCCCTTCTAGAAAACCTTCGTTTCCAAAAACGCACTTTCCAAAAACTCTTTCCTTAGAGCCCAAGTCAAGCCCTAAAACCCACAATTAGGAAACCCTAAATTTTCTTTCCAAAAACATGGTTTTCAAACTTTGCCCCAAACCTAGGTTTCCAAAATCTTTTGTTTTCTACATCAAAACTATACATGTTTCCAAAACCTATTTTCTATGTCAAAACTATAATTTTCCAAATCTAGGGTTTCTAGAATCTCCTTTTCCAAATCCTTCCTAAATCCAATCTCCCCGTTTAGGGAACTAGATCCCGTCCTCCGTTTTTGAAAACAAAATCCAACCTTTCTCTTTTAGAAACCAAATCCAATCTCTTCTTAATCCAAACCTTTCCTAATTCAATTCCTTCCTAAACCATAAGTTTCCTAAACCTAAATTTTAAGTCTTTCCTTAAATTTCAAAATCCAACTCTTTCTTAATTCCAATCCTTCCTAAACTTCCGTTTTCCTAAATCTTAAGTTTCCTAAACTTGAACATAAAAATCTTTCCTAAATTTTAAAACTCAACTTTCAAATTTTCCCTAATTCAACCCTTTCATAATTCTACCCTCTTTTCAAATCTTAACTTCTTAAACCTAAGTTTTCAAACATTTCCTAAACTCAAGCCTCTCCTAATTTCAAGACTTTCTAAAATTCAAATTCTAAAACTTTCTAAATCTTAAGCTTTCTAAATTTCAAATCTTTCTAAATTCTAAACTTTCCAAAACTTCAAAATCTTTCCAAATCTAAGACTTTTCTAAACTCAAAGCTTTCTTAATTTAAGACTTTCTTAAGTCGAAACTTTCTTAATTCAAACATTTCCTAAATTGAAAACTTTCCTTTTTCAAACCTTTCCCAAAACGAAACTTTCTTATTTTCAAAACTTCCTTGTTTTCAAAACTTTCCAAAATCGAAACTTCCCTTTTTCAAACATTTCTAAATTCGAAACTTTCTTAATTCAAAACTTTCCTAATTTCAAAACTTTCTTAATTTCGAAACTCTCCTAATTTGAAAACTTTCCTAAGTTGAAACTTTCCTAAACCAAAACTTTCCTAATTCACAACTCGAAACTTTCCAAAAATGAAACTTTCCAAATTCGAAGTTTTCCTAAATCGGGCCTTTCCTAATTCAAACATTTCCTAAATCCAATCTTTCTTAAATTCTCAAGTCTTTCCTAGGTCTCCTACCTTTTCCTAAGTCTAGGTTTCCTATACCTCCATCTTTCCAAAACCAAGTCTTTCCAAAATCTATCTCTTCAAATCAAAGTCCAATCTTCTCAATTTCAATTTTTAATCTCCTCCTCTAATTTCAAGTCAAATTCAATTTTCAATTCAATCTCTTTTCAAATCAAACCTTCTATTTTCAATCGGACTCCAATCCGAACTACGACTGACCTGATTCCTCCAAAGGGATACGTAGGCAACCTTCATAGGTGCGGTCACAATACTTTTCAAACTTTCAATTCCACCCTCATGGGTGTGGTTTTCAAACTCTTTTCAAATCTCAAATTCCAATCTACTTTTAAACTTCCAATTTCTATTTTCAAATTTTCAAACTTTCCAATTTCAATTCCATTTCTTCAAATGTATTTTCAAATCAAATCTATTTCTTTTCAAATCAATTTCTATTTTCCAATTCTCTCATCTTGCACTTGCATATCATGCATCATGCTAAATTAGTTTTCAAACATTGTTTTTCAAAGTGAATAGGGTTGAATTATTGTTAGTTAAAGACTCTCATAGGTGAATCTAGGGTAGATTGACATGTAGGTACCGAAAGGGCGAGGTAGGGTGATAGCTTTGTGCATCTTCCCTACACGTAACCAACCTCCGAACTTAGGATCACTGTTTTCAAAGACCAAAAAAGAGTTATTTTTCTAAAAATGGCTAAATATTTTCCAAAAGGTTGCCAAACAACCTGTTTTCTTAAAAACCCTCTCTTGAGGTGATATTTTCAAATCGTTTTACAAAAACCCTAAGTGTACTCTTCAGACTATGCTTAGTTTTTAGGTGACCTAACTCACCTTAATCAAGTTAGGTGGCGACTCCGAACCTTTTTCAAAAGCCCTTTATTCAAACTTATTTTTCAATTCAAACCTAGTCGCACTCATTCTTCTAGGAGGGTGAGTTCTAATGAGAGAGTACAGTATTTTTTCCGCTTGGGTGAGTATTCCTCGAGTGCGAAAAATCTGGGCGCGACATCACAACAACTCCAGATTCATCCATTTTATTTATAAAAATCCATTTAGTTCCAATGAATGGATGATCATTAAGCCTAGGAACAAGGTGTCATACCTCATTCCTTTCAAATTGATTCAACTCCTCTTGCATAGCATTAATCCAAAACTCATCATTTTTAGCATCATTAAAAAACTTAGGTTCTATTTATGATAAGAATGCAAGATGATTATATACATTTCTAAGAGAGAATCTAGTTCTTTCCCTTT
The DNA here is from genome assembly GCA_033060915.1 of Euryodendron excelsum. NCBI lineage: Eukaryota > Viridiplantae > Streptophyta > Magnoliopsida > Ericales > Pentaphylacaceae > Euryodendron > Euryodendron excelsum. The sequence continues at coordinate 29,635,345 of CM065390.1, forward strand.
GTGAAGGATCACCTAGGATTTGTTTTGTTGGATGGTAATGCACAAACTTCCATTTTTTAGGTAGACCTTCATTGATCTCTTGTTGAATTGTTGAGACTTCTTATACTTCCTTCTCCTTTTATGGATCTTCTTTTGTGCTTGGATGGATGTCCAACTTTTTCATATTTTGCTCCATTTCATCTATATCATCACTTGCAATATTTCTAGAAGGGAGTTATGTTCATCAAAAGTAACATGGACCAATTCCTCAACCACTAAAGTCCTCTTACTAAAGACTCTATATGCTTTTCTATGTGTTGAATACTCAAGAAATACACCCTCGTCAGATTTTGCATCAAACTTGTCAAGGTTGTCTTTATTTTTATTCAACACAAAGCATTTGCATCCAAATACTCTAAAGTACAATATATTTGGTTTCTTATCTTTCCAAAGCTCATAAGGGGTTTTGTTTAAGAATTTTCTAAATAAAACTCGATTTAAAACGTAGCAAGCTATGTTAATAGCTTCAACCCAAAAATATTTTGGTAAACTATTTTCACAAAGCATGGTTCTTTCCATTTCTTCCAAAATTCTATTTTTCCTCTCAACGACTCCATTTTGTTGAGGTGTTCTAGGGGCTAAAAAGTTGTGGTCAAAGTCATTTTCATCACAAAATACTTCAAAGAGTTTGCAATCAAATTTCCCTCCATGATTAGTCCTTATAGAAGTGATTGAAAAACCTTTCTCATTTTGAACCTTTTTACAAAATTTTGTAAAGAAAACAATTGTTTCATCCTTATGAGCTAAGAAGAATGTTCATGTAAATCTAGAGTAGTCATCAACAATAACAAGTGTAAATTGTTTCCTTCTAAGACTTAAAGTCCTAGTTGATCCAAATAAGTCCATATGCAATAGTTATAATGACCTAGAAGTGGTCAACATATTTATAGATTTAAAATAAATTCAAGTTTGCTTACCCATTTAACAAGAATCACAAATTCTATCTTTGTCAATTTTTGGAAGTCCTTTGACCAAATCAATTTTAAAAACCTTTGAAAGTATGCTCATACTAATGTGACCAAATCTTCTATGTCATAATCAGCTTTCATCACTATTCATAGCAGCAAGGCATTCAACTTTGCAAGAAGATAATATATTGCCTTGTCTATACCCAGTGAGAATAGTCTTGTTACTATTAATGTCAATCATGTCACATTTAGAGGATTCAAAAATAACCTTGCATCCTTTGTCACAAAGTTGACTAATGCTCAAAAGATTGTGTTTGAGTCCACAAGCAAGACATTTTTAATAGAGGTGGAAGAATTCTTACTAACACTACCTATACCGATGATCTTTCCTTTGCTATTCTCTCCAAAGGTGACAAGCCCTCCATCCTTTCGGTGAGAGAGATGTGAATTGTGCTTCATCTCCCGTCATATGTCTTGAGCATCCACTATCCAAATACCAATGGTCTTTCTTGGATTTGGCTTGAAGGCACACCTACATAAGAGTTTATTTGACTTTAGGTACCCAAACCATCTTAGGTCCTTGGGGGTTAGTCCTCAATGGCCTTTTTGAGACTCATGCATGGTTAGGAGTAATAGACTTTCACATAGCATAACACTTACTAACAATGTGTCCTAGTTTATGATAATAAAAGCATGAAATATGTGATTTTTCATTGGAAAAAACAAATCTGGCTTTTGAAAATTTTTTTCTTTTGAAGGGATCAAAACCAAGTTCAACTTTATCAAGTAAACACTTTTATTTTCCAATAATAGCATTCAATTTTTCATTCCCATTTACACATTTAAAAAGAATTGTTTCAAAGTGTTTAACTTCTTCCTTCAAAGCTTGATTTTCCTTTGAAAGTGAGAAATCTTTTTGAAAAGAGTTTTCATTGACTTTATCTTTCAAAACACAAATTTCATTCTTCAAATCTGCATTTTCATTTTGTAAGTCCTCATTTTCTTTAGTTCAAGTATAAATCATCTTTTTGAGAAGACCATTTTTAATTCCCATCTTTTTTAATTCAATAATTAAATCATCGAAAGCATCTTATAGTTCATTGAAAGTAAATTGAGAAGTGATAGACAATGATACCTCATTCTCTTCCTCATGAGCCATAAGACAAAGATTAGCCACTTCTTAAGATTTGATTTCTTCTTCAAAACCGGATTCTTCATCATCACTCCAAGTCACAACAGCCATTGCCCTCTTCCCTTGGTTTTTCTTTCCTTTCTTTTTGAGTGTAGGGCATTCAGCCTTTATATGGCCAGGCTTCTTACATTCATAGCATATAATGATTGATTTTTTGTTAGAATCTCTTTTGGCTTCATGCTTCTTTCCACCTTTCCATTTTCTCTTCATGAATCTTTTGAATTTTGTGTGTGATGAAGGTAATTTCTTCATCATCCTCATCACTTACTGATTCATCTTCTTAGCTAGTGGACTTGAATGCCACTGACCTCTTTTTCTTTTCTTCATCTTCTTGGGTATGTTGCTTTTGAGTAAGCTTATGTCTCGTGAGCGAGCCCAAAAGTTCTTCAAGTGATAATATGTTAAGGTCATTTGCTTCTTGGATGGTAGTAACCTTAGCTTCCCAAGTCTTTGGCAACGACTTAAAGATCTTTCTAAACTATTCATTGTTAGGATAAACCTTTCCAAGAGACTTCAAGCTATTAACAATATCGGTAAATCTTGTGAATATTTCGATAATGGATTCATCCGTTTTCATCTTAAATAATTCATAGTTATGAACTAAAATATTGATTTTAGATTCCTTGACTTGATTAATACCTTTAGAGGTTACCTCAAGTCTATCCCATATTTCCTTGGCCGATTCACAAATAGAGATACGATTAAATTCGTTAGGATCAAGGGCACAATATAAAATATTCATGGCTTTAGCATTAGATTGCAACATTTTCAAATCATCCTCATCCCATTCGGATTCGTGCTTAGAAACATCAACTCTTTCAACTTTCTTAGTACGAGTTTTAGGACCATTTACTATAATCATCCACAATTCATAATCAACGGACCGAATATATATCATCATTTTATTCTTCCAATAGTTGTAATTGGTGTTATTAAACATAAGTGGTCTATTAGTGGATTGATCCTCACCAAGAGAGCTTCCAAAGTTGGTTGTCATGGATCAATTCCTAGGATGTTAAGCTAAATGGAGGAATACTTGCTCTGATACCAATTGTTGGCCTAAAAAGTAACCCAAAAGGGGACTGAATTGGGTTTTTCAAAAATAATTACAATTAAGACTATTTAAAAATAATCTAAGCAATAAAACAGTAATTTAAGATATATGCAATGCAACAAAATCAAGCAAGATATAAAAGTAGAGCACAAGAAAGAAACACCGACAATTACTGAGGTTCAACCACAACTTATGGTCTACGTCGTCACCCGAAGATCCCCTTGAAATCTTCTTTCACTATGCAATGTCCAATTATAAAGTAGAGGCTAGTTGAATTACCTAGCTCACTCTCCTTGAAGCTTACATCTAAACTTCAATTCTACAAGAGTTTTGTCCAAGCTCTCGCAAACTTACAAGTGTTTTTCTTCTACTAGAGAACACTCAAACTCTAACTCACAAGTGTAAATGAGATATACAAATGAAATACACACTCTCTATGAAGAGTATATGAGAATTGAATGGCTCACAAAATGTCAACTCTTGAGGACAAAGAGAATTTTCAGTAAATGTAAGGAATTGTCACCTCTTGATGATCAAAGGATGGAATAATCTTGTATCTCTTGTCCATAAATGCATTTGAAGGCTTGTATGTAAAGCCCTTAATTGATTTCACCCGTTAGAGGTAATTGAGGGCTCATTTAATGTGAGTTCAGACCTTACCAACGTTTAAAAATATAGCATTAGTCCCCAAGTGTCGACACCTAACTTCATGTGTCGACACATGATCATTCATTCTTCAAGCATTGGCATATATCCTCATGTATCGACACATCAAATTCATGTGTTGACACATCACCTAGAAAATCTCTTCCATACTTTCCTTGATCAAACTTAGTTTCAAAAACACTTTAAGATCTTCAAGGAATCTTCTCTTTGGGGTATAGTGATTTTTCTAAACCTTCAATCTAATGTGGTTATTCAAGAAAGTCTTCCATTCAATTTGGATTGAATTCATTTCGATTTCTTCAAAACTTTTCTTGGATTCTTTATAGAGTCTTTGCAAACATGATGAATTCTCCTTTTGAGCATCTTCAATCTCTTCGAATTCATATGAACTTCATTAAGTCTTTACAAGCTTAATGAAATCTTCTTTTGAGCACCTTCAATCTCTTCGAGTTCATATCATTGGTTTGATATTTGAATAGATGTCATTGCTCTATTTTGGTGCATTACTCAATCATTGAGTTGTTGTGCATCCATTTTGGCATTCATTAAACTTTAGGTGTAAAATATATTTTGTCATTGATCTGCACACTAATTAAATTCATTAGTACACTTAACACAAGGTTTAGTTATCATGAAAATCAAGACGTGGAGTCAATAAATCCAACCCTAGTTCAACCTAACCTAAGTTAGTTAACTTTGGATCATCCCAACCGTGGTTAGAAGGCTTCAAATACTCCAACTCCAAACTTCTTTCAAACCCTTTTTCATTTACAAAAATCATTTGCATGGCATGCATTCAAAAAGATCATACTCTCTTGAGTTTTCAAAAATCAATTCAAAAGTCTTTCCTAATTCTTCCATACCCTATTCCAAAATGTTTTTAAGAATTCTTTTAAACTTGTCTCTTTAAAAATGGCTAGACATTTATCATTCCCACAAGTTATTTTCAAAAATGATTTCAAAACTCATAACTCTAAGGCAATCTTAACCCTTTCAGGGTTAGGGTTTCCTTAAAGGAAGTGACACATCAAGTGTGACCTTCTAAGGTCCGTATAGGGTGTCGAACCCTAAATGCTTTTCAAAAACCTTTTCCAAACATCACACTCTTGAAGCAATCCTAATCCTTCCATGGTTAAGACTGTTCAAGTGTAAGTGAGATATTTAAGAAGGGTTCTATAACCCTAAAGTTTTAAAAACCAAAGGGAAGTCTTTAGCCCTTTTTCAAAACATGTTTTCAAAACTCATAGCCCTAAAGGAGTTTAGTTATTCAATGACTAACCACTTAAAGGTGATGAAACAATAAACATACCTTTCATAAGTTTTTCAAAAACTACTTTCAAAAGCTTTTCGAAGACAAGTTCACAAGAGTATTTCCAATCCAAACTCTACCTCCAAAGTTTTCAAAACAAAATTTCAAAACATTTCCAAAGCTCCCTTGAGTTACTTCAAAACCTTTTCAAAACTCCCTTGATTTGTTTCAAAAACATTTTAAAACTCTTTTGAGTTAATTTGAAAAATATTTAAAATCATCTTCAAGCCCGACTTCAAAAACACTTCAAACATCTCAAGCCGTATTTCAAAGGCATATTTTCGAAACTCTCAAGTTTTTTTTTTCCACAGACTTCAAAGTGTCTTCAAAACTTTTTAAAGACCTCAATGCGTTTTCAAAGTTTCCAAAGGCCCTAATGGGCCTATTTTTCAAAACTAGACCCCAATGTGTCTTCCAACGGCTTCAATGTGCCCATTTTCTATTCGGCCCTAGCCCGAACTACGAATGACCTGATTCTCACTAAATGAGATACGTAGGCAACCTTCGAATAGGTGTGATCATAACTCTATTTTAAGTCCAATCCCCTTTTCAAAAATGTTGTCAAGTCTAAATTATTTTCAAAAACCTTTTTTAAATTCGATCCTTTTAAGTCTTTCAAAACTTGCATCATTACATCATCTCATCCCAAAAGAAAAGACCAAATCATTTTTTTCAATTCCAAATTGGATATTAAGTAGACATTGGTAACCGGTTATTCAAGTGAGTGAACTAAGGGTGATTAAATATGTAGGTACAGAAAGGGAGGGTAGGGTGACGATCTTAAGATGTCTTCCTTACACGTAACCAATCTCCAAACTCAGAATCACTGTTTTCACAAGACCAAAATGAAGTTATTTTCAAAAATGGCTTAAATTCTTCCAAAGGTTGCTAAACAATCCATTTTCTTAAAATCCCTCTCAAGAGGAAGTTTTCAAACATTTTTCAAAAACCTAAGTTTAGTCCTCGGATTACACTTAGTTTTTAGGTGACCTAGCACATCTTTAATTATATTAGGTGGTGACTCCAAACTTTTTTTAAAAGCCCTTATTCAAATCAATTTCAAGTCCAAACCTAGTCGCACTTGTGCTTCTAGGAGGATGAGTTTTAACGAGAGAGTACCGCATGTTTCCAATATTCTCGAATGCGAAAAATCGGGACATAACAATTGTATTTAATAAATACAAAGAAGTAGAATAAAAGAAAAAAGAAAGAGAGATGTTCATCAATTCCATCATTAGTTCAGTGGTGGAATTCCTAGCTACGTATCATGGGGTCATAGGTCCAAACCTTGGTTGAATGTATTGAAGGCATTTGTTTTACTTGAATATGAATGCATGCCCGGGTGACTGTTATGGTAAGTGAGGGGCACCATGAGATGCCCCCATGGCAACTTGTTATTCATTAAAAACTTAATTCGGTCATAATTCATGAATTTAACTATGACGATCCGTGGATTTGACCCAAACTGACAATAAATTCACCAAATCACGCTCCAGCTTGTAGTGCAGTAGGCTAGTCACAGAAATTGTGTGACTCAGGTTCAAACCCTGTCACACTCGTCCTCTTAGGAGGGTGAGTTCTATCAGATAGAGTATCAGGTTTCTGTTCCGAGTCAAGACTTAGACTTGGGGTCAAAAACTGAGGCACAACAAGGGTCATGGCTGTGTGTTGATGTAGAAGGGCATGGTTATTACTTATTTTTCAAGACAGTTGAAAACTCATGAGAGGAATTATCCTATCCATGAGTTGGAATTGGCAATACTAGTGTTTGCTTTAAAGCAATGGAGACATTATTTGAATGGTGAGCATTGTAAAATATTTACAGATCATCAAAGTCTGAAATATTTGTTTACTCAGAGAGATTTAAACTCTAGACACCAGTGATGGATGGAGTTGATTAAAGATTATGAATGTTGTAAGCACCCCATTTTTGCCCGCTCGATAATCTCTGGTCCGTCCAGACTTACATTCAAACCAGCACAAATATATTTAGGTCCAAATCAACTTTTCAAACTCGATCCAATCAATCAACCACTTCGCGGGCCCATTGGGTCCAATAGAGGCAAAATAACCAAAATGCCCCTATGGTATTACTCGGTTTAATTCCAATTGGCCCATCTTCTTAGAGACAGTAAGTCCTCGTTTCAATCTCAAATTCATTCAGGTCCAATTCCAATTCAAATCAAATTTGGCACGCATTTCGAGAAAGTTGATCCCTTAGGCAATAAGACCATCCAATCCCACACGTTTTTCATGAGAACTCTTGGGAACAGTAAGTCTCTTCAAACCTATCGACCGGGCCAAAACCCAAGTCTCCGAGATAGTAGAACGGTCCACCTTTGGTGCTTGCTAGCCCGCCAATGAAGAATGTCCGTTATTCGGCATGTCTTTCGAGAAAGTTGATTCCTCAAACAATAAGTCCACTTAGCAGCTTCCCGAGATTAGGCAACCTCTGAAATGAAAGCGAACCGTCAGAGTGGCGAAAACACTTGCAAATATCGCAACCGTCAGAGTGGCAGAAATACTCGCAAACAGGTCGACATTAGGAATTGCCAACAAACCCCCTATGTCATAGGACCAAATTCGCCTCTTGGCCGTGACACATTTACCAAAGGACAAGATACCTTTAAAAATTAACTCATGACAAGTCGTCAAAGTGACGGAAACACTCAAAACCCATGTCAACACCAATGCCTGCTAGCCCACTTTGGTGAAAAATGACCAAAATGCCCCTTGGGCCTTTTTGGGCACACTTCTTGAGAAAGTACCTAAGTCCTCAGAGCGGTAAGTCCACCCTTCCAAGATCGTCCCAAAGATGATCCGGCATGTTCAAATGCCTTTTAGTCAGTTCCGAACCAATTCCAAGACCATTCGGTCAAAATGACCATTTTGCTCCTAGGCATCTGAGCGCTTCGAGGAACCACACCGGCTCTGGGTATCAAACTAGTAACCTCTTGAGAATGCTTTTAATATTATTCTTCACCTTCTGATAGATTTTTGGATCATTCTAAGTCAATTCTGACAAGCCCAATGCAAAACGACGGTTTTGCCCCTTGTAGGCCAGTCGCCTTTTCCAACCACGCCGGTTCTGGGTATCAAACTGGCAACCTCCTGAAACACTCTAGGTAGTGTTTCCAAGCTTCAAGCCTTCTTCTGGGACATTCCGAGTCTATCCCGGTAGTTTTTCGATCTGATTGACCGTTTTGCCCCTAATGGCCCGGTCGACCTTTCTAAAAAATCTTGACATTATTTTTCAAGTGTAATACCCCCAAGGCACTATTCTAAGGGTTTCTACACATTTAGGCCTTCCGTCCCATTCCTAACCTCCCAGACTATTTCTGGACTTTCCAGAGTCACTCCTAGTGGAGTTAATCCAAAAATTGCATGATAGTTACTAGGACAAGCGCCCAAATCTTTTGCCTTACGTGCCAAGGGTCAAATATACGTTTCTTGCCATCTTAAAAGGTTTCCAAAGTGGCTGGCACCATTACAAGCCAATATTTGGCCTGGCGCCACTCTTAATGGCGCTAGTGTATTTTTTGGCCTGGCGCCAATGTATTTTTTAGTCTAGTGCCACTACAACAGGCGCCATGTTGGTTTAAGTTGCCTATAAATATAGACCCTTCCCCCCTACGTAAAAAGGTCAGCAATCTAACTCCAAAAATTTTGTCTCTCGATATACAGGCTTTGAACTCTCTCCAAACCCTAACTTTGTTAGGCCCCTTCAAACCCTAGCCCCCATGCACTTTAACCATAGCATACATACACTCAATACACTCCTATAAAAGCCTTCAAGCCGACCATTGAAGACTCAAGGTGTTGTAATCTTAAAACTCTCAAAGATCAAAGCGAATTAAAGTAAATAAAGCAAGCAAATCAAAGAAAATACAAGGTTGGTTTTCTATTTACGTTTATGCAATTCTCCCCTCTCTCTTCTCACTCCTAACCCACTTGGATTTTCTTCTATTTTAATTCTCTATCTTCTTTCCCCCTTTCTTGCATGCTTGAAATAAGGGAATCTCCAATTCATGTGTAGGAAGAATGGTTAAAAGTCACTGTGTTGGGGGCTTTCTTCTAATTCAACCTTAGACTATGTGGATTTGGCCTCCTTGATTATGTGGTGAAGCCTAAATCTTGTATGTTCATAACCCTTCTTGCATTGTACATATCATATTCATATATCTCTTCAAAATCATTTTCTAAACTTGTTTTCAAAACTTGCATCAAAATCTTTTACAAAACTTGCATTAAAAATCTTCTCTTTCAAACTTGTTTTCGAAAACCACAATCTTAAGATGATTCTAATCACTCCATGGTTAGGGTTGTTTTAGGAAAGTTTTACATAAGTTTTGGTTGTAAACCCTAAATTGTTTTTGTTCAAATCACAATCGTAAGGTGATTCTAGCCATTCTATGGTTAGGGTTGCTTTAGGAAAGTGTTATATTTAAAGTGACCAACAAGGTCCATATTTCCAAACCCTTGTTGTTTTCAAAATCACAATCCTAGAATGGTTCTAATCTTCTTATGGTTAGAATCGTTTTAGGGAAGTGAAATATTTTTAGAGGCTTGCAAAAGTCCACATTTAAATCCCTTTCTAAATTGCTTTTCAAACTTACTTTCCAAAACCTCTTTTTTTAAAATTCTTTCCAAAATCTCTTTTCAAATCCACTTTTTAAAACTTCTTTTCTAATACACTTTCTAAAAACTATCTTTAAATCTCCTTCCTAGAAATCCTCTTTTCAAAATATCCACTTTCCAAAATCTCTTCTTCTTGAAATTCAAGTCAAACCTTAGAATCCATTATTAGGAAACCCTAATTCCTCTTTTGAAGTTTTGATTTCCTATTTTGCCTCAAAACATAGATTTCCAAAACTCTATTTTCTACATCAAAACCATAGGTTTCCTAAACCTCTTTTTCATGTCAAATTATATTTTTTAAATCCAAGTTTTCCAAATCTCACCCTTTCCAATTTCATGTCAAATCTAATTTTCCAACTTAGGAAACCAAATCCCATCTCCAATTTAAGAAACCAAATCCAATCCTCCACTTTTGGAAACAAAATCAAATCATCTCTTTTTAAAAATAAAATCCAATATTTTATTTTAGGAAATAGAAATCAAACCTTTCCTAATTTCAAATCTTTCCTAATCTAAACCTTTCCTAATTCCCATCATTTCCAAAACTCAAACTTCCAAACCTTTTCCTAATTTTAAACTTTCAAATCTTTCCTAATTTTAAACTTTTCAATCTTTCTAAATTTAAATCATTCCTAATTTCTTAACTTTCTAAATTCCAAATCTTTTCAAAATTCAAACTTACTTAAATCCAAGACTTTCTAAAATCCAAATCTTTCTAAATTCTAAATCTTTCTTAATTCTAACTTTTCAAATTCAAATATTTCCAAAATCAACTTTTTCTTTAAAGGAAACTTTCTTGATTTCAAACTTTCCAATTTCAAATTTTCTAAATTCAAAACTTTCCTAATTTGAAACTTTCAAAATTCGAAACTTTCCTAATTTGAAACTTTCCTAAAATGGAACCTTCCTATTTTAAAACTTTGCCAATTCCAAGATTTCCTAAATCCAATCTTTCCTAAACTCCGACCTTCCAAATTTTCTAAATCAAACATTCAAGTCAAGGCTTTTCTAAATTCATTCCAAGTCAAGTTTTTCTAAATCAAATCAAATCTCAATCTTTCCAAATTAATTCCAAATTCAATTTCCAATCTTCTATTCAAAGTTCAAATCAAACTCTTTTTCTAATCAAATCTTTCAAATCAAACTTTTCAAAATCTCAAAATGTCTATTTTCAATCAAACTCTTGTCCGAACTACAATTGACTTGATTTCCAACAAAGGGATACGTAAGCAACCCTTATGCGTGCGGTCACAACCTTTTTCAAGTTTCCAATTCTATAATCTTTTTTAAATTTCCCATTCTATAATTTATTTCAAGTTTCTAATTCTAAACTCTATTTTCAAATCTTCAATTACAATTTCTAAAACTTTCTTTCCAATTTCAAATCAAGTCTTTCTTTCAAATCTATTTCCAAAGTCAAATCAAGTTCTTTTCAAATCTACTTTCGAAATCGAATCAAATTCTTGTACTTGCACATCATACATTATGTCAAACTTCTTTCTAAAAGTTCTTTTCTAAAATAGATAGTTTTGGACATTTGTTAATCAAAGATTCTGAATGAGTGAACGTAGGGTGAATAAACATGTAGGTACCACAAAGGCGGGGTAGGGTGATGGCTTAGTGTGTCTTCCTTACATGTAACCAACCTCCAAACCTAGATTATTGTTTTCAAAGACCAAAATGGAGTTATTTTCAAAAAGGGCTTAAATATTTCCAAAGATTGCCAAACAACTTATTTTTTTAAAAAACTCTCTCTTAAGGAAGTTTTTAAAATCTTTTTTAAAAAAAAACCCTAAGTGTAATCTTTGGGTTGTACTTAGTTTTAGGTGACCTAACTCACCTTAATTAAATTAGGTGGCAACTCCAAATCTTTTTCAAAAACCCTTATTTAAAACCAATTTTCAATTCAAACATAGTCGCACTCGTCCTTCTAGGAGGATAAGTTCTAACGAGAGAGCACTGTATTTTTTTCACTTATATTTTTCGAGTGTGAAAAATCGGGGCGTGACAAATGTGTTATCCATTATCATCCGGGAAGAACTAACGTTGTAACTGATGCTTTGAGCCAAAAGTCTTCAAGAAGAATAGCATGTATGAAGTGTTACCGAGTAGAATTATTTGCATAATTGACTTCCCTAGGAGTGGAGTATGAAATGGTAGGAGTTAATGCTTTGTTAACATAGTTTCGGTTGAGGCCATAGTTACTTGATCAAATTCAGGAGTTACAATCTCAAGATCTACAACTGGAGAAATTCAGAAAACATGTGAAGAAAGGAGTTAGAATTGACTTCTCTATATATAAAGATGGTACCTTGATGTTTGGGACTCATTTTTGTGTACCAAACATTCAAGCTTTGAAGAATGAGATTCTACTAGAAGAGGCACATCAATCTTTGCATGCTATGTATCCGGGGAGTACTAAACTATATTAAGATCTCTAGAAAGTGTATTGGTGGCCTAATATGAAGAAAGAAATTGTAGAGTTTGTAGCAAAGTGTTTAGTTTGTCAATAGGTAAAGCAGAGCATCAGAAATCGGTAAGTTTATTACAACCTCTTCCTATTCCACAATAAAAATGGGAGCACATAACTATGAATTTTGTGGCAAGATTACCAAAGACTTCAAGTAGATTTGATTCTATATGGGTAATTGTGAATCAATTAACTAAATCAAAACATTTTCTACCTATTAAGACTACTTATATTATTCACAGGTATGCTAGATTATATATTGATAAGATTATTATATTGCACGGGACTCCAGTATCTATAGTTACTGACAGGAATCCAATATTTACTTCTAGATATTGCCCCAGTATACAGCAGGCTATGGGTACAATATTGAAGTTTAGTACATCCTTAAACCGATGGAGAATTGGAGAGGACTATTTAAACTTTAGAGGATACGTTAAGATCTTGTGTACTTCACTTCAAAGGAAGTTGGGATGAACATTTAGCTTTAATGGAGTTAGCATATAACAATAGCTATCAATCTAGCATTGGCATGGCTCCATTTGAAACTTTGTATAGACGACGATGTAAAACTCCAGTGTGTTGGAGTGATATGGGAGAAATGGAATTGTTGGGTCCTGAAATAATTCCAGACACAACTGACAAAGTTAAAATTGTTCAAGAATATTTGAAAGTAGCGTATAGTAGAAATAAAAGTTATGCGGATAATAGAAGAAAAGAATTAGAATTTGAGATTGTTAACCGAGTGTTTTTTAAAGTCTTTCCATGGAAAGGTATATTAAGATTTAGGAAGAAAAGAAAACTAAGTCTAAGATATATTGAATCATATGTTGTTGTTGAAGGACTTGATGCTAAAGCTTATCGATTGGACTTGCCTTCCGAAATGTCTAAATTACATAATGTCTTCCATGTATCTATGTTACAAAAGTATATATCGGATCCATAACATGTGTTAACTCAACAGCCGATTGAGTTAGAGAATGACTTGACTTACGTAAAGGAACCTGTTCAGATTCTGGATTGAAGAGATCAAGTTTTATGTAACAAGGTGATACCTCTAGTAAAAGTGTTGTGGAGAAGTTATTGGGTTGAAAAGGCTACATAGAAGTGTGAGGAATCAATGAGAAAATAGTGTCCATATTTATTCTTACCTGGTAAGTGAATTTTGGGACAAAATTCTTTAAGGAGGGAAGAATTGTAAAACTCTACCTTGCTTAACATCATATTTAACTTAATTTATATGATGTAGTGCATGATTTCCTTTATTAAGCATCTTGATTAGCATGTTTTAATGGGAGCATGTTGTATGAAGATTGATTTATTTTAAGCATGATTAATTGGCTTAGTTAATCTTCATGCTTAACTTAATATTAATGATAATTAATTATCATAACTGTGTTTAATTATGTTAATCATGTGGATTAGTAGTGTAGTGAAGCAAGGAGGTGATAGGTGGGAGGTTAACCTTAAGCCGCCTAGATGTGTGCTTCATTACATGTGAGATGTGTGCATAAGGTATGTGTGATATGTGGAGAGTTAGATATAAGTTTTAGCTATAGCTGGATTCAAGTCAAGGGAGGAGAGAGGTGCTTGTGTAGTAACTTGTGTTTGGCAAAGAAGAAAATGAGAGAAAATGAGAGAAAAGAAGAGAAGAATAGGAAATTGAAGGGAGAAGTTTCTGTGTTCTTGATTTGAGGTGAAAAATCTCAAGCTCATACTTGTTTGCGTGCATATCTATTGATTATTGCATATAAAAGACATATCATGCCTTTGATTGGTAGAATTGAATTCAAGAAATTGGAATTTAAGGAAGAAACCTAGGATTCTTCATGGTATTCATTTCTAATGCTTTGAAGTCTTGTTTAAGACTTTAGAACTTCATTCTAGACTTTAGAGGACTTGGAATTATGTTGGGGTAGCAAGGGGGGAGTTTAAACCATGTTTTGAAAAGTTGAATCTCAGACCAAGGGGTGAGGGAGTGCATTGGCACGCCTGGAGGGCACATTGTGCGCACTCTTTTGCTAGAGGGTGCCAGAGTGCGCATGATGGCGCGATGGGCTGGCCAGGGTGCGCAAGAGCACGCTAGCCATGGGGCAGGTCCCTTGGCTGGTTTGGTTGGTTTGACCTCCGTTTTGTATTTTATCTTCTTATGTCACATCGAAAAGGGCTTGACACTTTTAATTAAGTTCCTAATGTGTTATTGACGTATCATTTCTTATATTTGAGCATCATAAGTCATGAACATGCATTGATTATGCATATGTTTCATAAATTTAGCGAGATGGTGTGTGATAGGTGAGGAAGCGGCTAAAGACACTCCAATTCTACCAGAGGAGTGACTCACCTTTACGTTATACAGCGGATTGAGGTGGGAATATAAGATATTCTTACTCTTATTGAATTGATGTCTTATTATCAATTTTGATGTTGATTATTAGATTATGAGGTGGCATTGCATGCAAGAAAATATTGTGTGTATATCTTGCATTACACAGAGAATGTTTAGTCGATATGGGACTAACTATCATGCCCACTCCTAATCAAGCGTAATTAACGCTGTCTTAGGACGAACGTGATTGCACATGTCATTAACCTGTAAGAAAAAACTCAACATAGTCCCAAAGATAAAAATCTTATAGGAATAAATAACATCGTCATATATAAACTCATCTCATAATCCACCATACGTCATAAGAAGACTACTAAATTAAATCTTTAATAACTACAAACCAACTGCAAATAAACTTCAAACGTTATCATCTCATATACAACATAGTCAAGGACTACCGACCCATCAATAAGAGCTTCTCGAAGCTCTCCAACTCGACATCAACCGTAAGGACGAAAGCCACTACAGTCACAACAACAACTATAGTAAACTAAAACTTCATCTCAATTTTACTTGCCAAAACAAACTATATAAGTGTGGGCTATATATCAACGCGTTCACATAGATAATCAAACTCATATTAAATAAATGATAGATAAGCATTGTATAATCCACCAATAGATAAATTATCAACACTGAAATATAATATCTCTTGTGATGCAATATATGACACACACAAATCTGTGTACAATTTAGATAATATATCGATGGCTTTATCAAGGAACATCCACCGTGACACCCTTTTAGGTTAGTCCATCGTGACTATCTTAGGTTCGCCCCATATTGGCTAAACCTTCTCTTGTGCAATGTAATTTATGCATACAATATATGTTGTATGCAAATATTACCTCATAATCAACCAATCACTAAAACTCCCAACCTTTTATCAATTACAAACACAATCAAGCCACTCCTTTGGTTGAACTGGAGTGCTTTGATTTGCTTCCGACCTTATCATCCAAAGCCACATCAATTTTATAAAACATGTGTCGCGCTCCGGTTTTTGGGGGTCCAAGATCTTTTCGGCTCGGAGACCCTAAAGCACGGAACTCTGTCACTAGAACTCGTCCTCTTGAAGGACAAGTGCGACTAGGTTTGAAAATTTATTTGACTAAGGGCTTTTTAGAAAAAATAGGAGTCGCCACCTAACTTGATTAAGGTGAGTTAGCTGTCGCGCCCAGATTTTTCGCACTCTAGGAATACTCACACAAGCGGAAAAAATGCTGTACTCTCTCGTTAGAACTCACCCTCCTAGAAGAATGAGTGCGACTAGGTTTGAATTAAAAATAGGTTTGAATAAAGGGCTTTTGAAAAAAAGATTCGGAGTCGCCACCTAACTTGATTAAGGTGAGTTAGGTCACCTAAAAACTAAGCATAATCCGAAGACTACACTTAGGGTTTTGGAAAACGATTTTGAAAATATCTCCTCAAGAGAGGGTTTTTTTAGGAAAACAGGTTGTTTGGCAACCTTTGGAAAACATTTAGCCTTTTTTGGAAAAATAACTCCTTTTGGTCTTTGAAATCAGTGATTTTAAGTTCGGAGGTTGGTTACAAGTAGGGAAGACGCACTAAGCTATCACCCTACCCCGCCCTTTCGGTACCTACATGTCAATCTACCCTAGATTCACCTGTGAGAGTCTCCAATTAGCTAATGGTCAACCCTATTCACTTTGAAAAACAATGTTTAGAAAACATGATGCATGATATGCAAGTGCAAATAGATTTGAAGAAATAGAATTGAAATTGGAAAGTTTGAAAATTGGAAGTAGAAGTTTGAAAATAGAAATTTTGGAATTTTGAAAATAGATTGGAATTTGAGATTTGAAAAGATTTTGGAAACTGCACCCATGAGGGTGGAATTGAAAGTTTGAAAAGTATTGTGACCGCACCTATGAAGGTTGCCTACGTATCCCTTTGGGGGAATCAGGTCAGTCGTAGTTCGGACCGGAGTCCGATTGAAAATAGAAGGTTGGATTGAAGAAAGAAATTGAATTGAAAATTAGATTTGATTTGAGATTAAAAAAAAAGAGATTGGAATTTGAAATTTTGGAAAAGAATGGGCTTTGATTTGAAAAGGTAGATTTGGACTTGTTTTGAAAAAGAGAAGGTTTCGAAAACTTAGACTTAAGAAAGATAGAAAACCTAGGAAAGACTTGAGATTAAGAAAGATTGGATTGGAATGTTGGATTTGGAAAGATCTTGAAAGATTTGGAAACTTGGAATTTAGGAAAAAATTTAGATTAGGAAAGTTTCGAATTTAGGAAAGTGTCATTTTTGGAAAGTTTGAAATTAGGAAAGTTTCATTTTTGGAAAGTTTTGAAATTAGGAAAGTTAGAATTAGGAAAGGTTTGAATTAAGAAAGTTTTGAATTTTGAAATGTTTGAAAAAGGGAAGTTTTGAATTTGGAAAGTTTTGAAAGCAAGGAAGTTCTGAAAATAAGAAAGTTTTGTTTTAGGAAAGGTTTGAAAAAGAAAAGTTTTCGGTTTAGGAAATGTTTGAATTAAGAAAGTTTCGACTTCAGAAAGTCTTAAATTAAGAAAGTTTTGAGTTTAGAAAAGTCTTAGATTTGGAAAGATGTTGAAGTTTTGAAAAATTTAGAGTTTAGAAAGATTTGGGTTTAGAAAGATTTAACTTAAGGAAGTTTTGAATTTAAGAAGCTTAGAATTTTAGAAAGATTTGAAATTTAGAAAGTTTAGGATTTAGAAAGTTTTAGAGTTTGAATTTTAGAAAGTCTTGAAATTAGGAAAGGCTTGAATTTAGGAAAGATTTGGATTTGGAAAGTTAAGATTTAGAAAGGGGGTTAAATTAGGAAAGGGTTGAATTTTAGAATTTTAGGAAAGATTTTTATGTTCAAGTTTTTGGAAACTTAAGATTTAGGAAAGTAAAGGATTAGGAATTAGGAAAGAGTTGGATTTTAAAATTTAAGGAAAGATTTAAAGTTTAAACTTAGGAAACTTATGGTTTAGGAAGGAATTGAATTAAGAAAGGTTTGGATTAGGAAGGGATTGGATTTGGTTTCTAAAAGAGAAAGGTTGGATTTTGTTTCCAAAAACGGAGGACGGGATCTAGTTTCCTAAACGGGGAGATTTGGATTTGGTTTCCTAAAGGGAAGACAAGATTTGGGAAGGATTTGGAAAAGGAGATTCTAGAAACCCTAGATTTGGAAAATTATAGTTTTGACATAGAAAATAGGTTTTGGAAACATGTATAGCTTTGATGTAGAAAACAAAAGATTTTGGAAACCTAGGTTTGGGGCAAAGTTTGAAAACCATATTTTTGGGAAGAAAATTTAGGGTTTCCTAATTGTGGATTCTAGGGCTTGGCTTGGGCTCTAAGGAAAAGGGATTTTAGAAAGTGCGTTTTTGAAAACGAAGGTTTTCTAGAAAGGAATCCTAAGGAGGAACTTTTGGAAAGTGAATTTGAAGAGGGAGTTTTTGGAAAAAGATTTTAAAGAGAAGGTGTTTTGGAAAGTGCGTTTTTAGAAACGTAGATTTTGGAAAGAAGATCCTAGAGGAGAGTTTCTAGAAGGAAAATTTTGGAAAAGAGAGTTTTTGGAAAGATTTTTAGGGAGCGTTTTTGGAAAGTGAATTTTTAAGAGAGAGAGTTTTGGAAAGGAGTTGAAAAAAAAAAGGGGGTTTTGAAAAATAGATTTTGGAGGGGAGTTTTTGAAAACAATTTTGGAGAGAAAAGTTTTAGGAAAGTATGTTGGAAAAGAGATTTTTTAGGAAGAGATTTTTGAAGAGAGAGAGTTTTTGGAAAGTATAAAAACATCTCACTTTCCTAAAGCGATTCTAGCCATAAGGGGACTAGAATCACTTAAAGAAAGTGGTTTTGAAAACAAGGTTTGGAAATATAGACCAAAAGATCACTTTTAATATAACACTTTCCTAAAGCAACCCTAGCCATGGAAAGGCTAGAATCACCCTAGAATTGTGGTTTTGAAAACAAGTTTTTTTTTTTGAAAAAGAGATTTGGACGCAATTTTGAAAACAAGTTTAAAAACGTTTTCAAAAACAACTTTGAAAACGGTTTTTGGAAGATGCAAGACTATGATATGCACAATGCAATTTGGGGGTCGTGAACATACAAGGCTAAGGCTTCACCACATAATCAAGGGGGCTGGACCCACGTGGTCTCTGGTTAGACTAGAAGAAAGCCCCCGACACGGTGACTCTCCAATAGTCCAATCCTACACATGGACCGGGAATCCCCTTGTTTCAAGCATGCAAAGAAAGGGTAGGAAAGAGATGGGGGATTAAAATAGAGAAAACCCAAGTGGGTTGGAGAGAGAAAAGAGAGGGGGGAAGTGCGAAAATTTAAATAGGGAGCCTACCGTATGTCTTGTTTATTTTGCGCGCCGTGCTGTCTTCGGTCTTCGGTCTTTGTCTTGATCTTCACCTTCAGTCTTCAAGAGTTGTCTTCAAGCTTTAGATGGCAGCTCTTCAAGTCTTTGAAGGTGGGTTGAAGGCTAGTGTATGAGTGTATAGAGGTGTATAGGGATGTATAGGAGCTAGGGTTTAGTGTAGGGTGGCTAGGGTTTGGAGAACCTAAGGAAACTAGGATTTTTGGAGGTGCTCGAGCTCTGTATATCGAATTGTGTGATTTCTAGGTTAAGTTTGCAGACCCCTTTCACGTTGAACGAGGCTCTGTATTTATAGAAGTTGGACAAGCCTGGCGCCTGTTGCAGTGGTGCCAGGGCAAAATTTACACTGGCGCCACTAGGAGTGGTGCCAGGCCATTTTTTGGCTTGGCGCCACTACTAGTGGTGCCAGCCAATTAGGAAAGATTTAAGGTCAGCAAGCAACGTATCTTTGACTAGATTTGGGCGCCTGTACTAGTGACTACCATGTAAACTTTAGCCTAGCTTCACTAGGAGTGACTCCGGAAAGTCCGGGAATGATTTGAAGGAGCCGGGAATGACCCGGAAGGCCGGAAGGGAGCAGGAACATTTAAAACAGTGTCCTGGAGGTATTTGACTTGGAAAGTGAGGATAAGGTGGGTCGGAAAGGTTGACCGGGCCTTTAGGGGCAAAACGGTCAATCGGACTAAGAAACTGCCGGGGCGAACTCGGATTGTCCCGGAAAAAGACTTGGGATCTGGAAACATTATTTAGAATGTTCCCAGAGGTTGCCGGTTTGATTCCCAGAGCCGGCGTGGTCAGAAAAGGAGACCGCCCCACTAGGGGCAAAACGGTCATTTTGTACCAGGTTTGCCGGAACTGACTCGGAATGGTCTGGAAAGGTAAAGGAAGGTTGAGAATACTATAAAAACTGTTCTCGGGACATTACCGGTTTGATACTCAAAGCCGGTATGGTCGAAGAAGGAGACCGGCCCTCCAGCGGCAAAACGGTCATTTTGTACCGGGTTAGCCGGAACTGACTCGGAATGATCCAGAAAGGTAAAGAAAGGTTGAGAATACTATAAAAAGTATTCTCGGGACATTAAAGGTTTGATACCCAAAGCTGGTGTGGTTCTCGGGGCGTTCGGATACCTAGGGGCAAAATGGTCATCTTGACTGGAAAGTCTCGGAAAAGGTCCTAAGGGTAGTTTGGTCATTTTCCACCGAAGTGGACTAACAGCCACTGGTGTTGACCTAGGTTTTGAGTGTTTTCGCCACTCTCACGGTGTGAGTATTTCCGCTACTCGGATGGGGTTTGATGATTTGTGACTATTTCCGCTACTCGGACGGGGTTGATGATTTGTGAGTATTTCCGCTACTCGGACGGGGTTGAGTATTTCCGCTACTCGGACGGGGTTGATGATTTGGGAGTATTTCCGCTACTCGGACGGGGTTGAGTATTTCCGCTACTCTAACGGTTCTGTGAGTATTTCCGCTACTTTAAGGGTTCTGTGAGTATTTCCGCTACTCTAACGGCTCTGTGAGTATTTCCGCTACTCTAACGGTTCTGTGAGTGTTTCCGCCACTCTAACGGTTTTGTGAGTGTTTCCGCCACTCTAACGGTTTTGTGAGTAGTTTTGCTACTCGGACCGTCTCGAGGAATAAACTGTCTCGAGAGTGGGACTGGAAGGGGTCTTACCGTCTCCGAAGAGACGTGCCTGGATTGGAGCCGTCTCGAGGAATAAACTGTCTCGAGAGTGGGATTGGAAAGGGGTCTTACCGTCTCCGAAGAGACGTGCCTGGATTGGAGCCGTCTTGAGGAATAAACTGTCTCGAGAGTGGGATTGGAAAGGGGTCTTACCGTCTCCGAAGAGACGTGCCTGGATTGTGAGTGTTTCCGCCACTCTAACGGTTTTGTGAGTATTTCCGCTACTCTAACGGTTTTGTGAGTGTTTCCGCCACTCTAACGGTTCTGTGAGTAGTTTTGCTACTCGGACCGTCTCGAGGAATAAACTGTCTCGAGAGAGGTATTGGAATTGGAATAAAAAAGGACAATGCCCCTAAGGACATTTTGGTCATTTTGCCTCTATTTGGGCCTGACAGGCCCGCGAAGCGATGGAAAGACGGAATTTGGACCTAGAGGGTTGGATTCGATAGGAATATGCCCAAAATGACTTGAAAACAAGTCTGGACGAAGTGTAGACTGCCAAGCGGTCAAAAATGGGGTGCTTACATTAGGGCACTTAAAACTAAGCGTTAATCCAAAGATTAAACTTAGGATTTTTGAAAAAGGTTTTTGAAAGCTCCCTCAAGAGAGGGTTTTTAAGAAAAATAGGTTGTTTGGCAACCTTTGGAAAGATTTAAGCCCTTTTTTTGAAAATAACTCCATTTTGGTCTTCCGAAAACAGAAATCTGTGGTCCAGGAGTTGGTTACGTGCAGGAAAGATATCTTAAGATCATCACCCTACCCCGCCCTTTCAGTACCTACATGTCTAACCACCCTTTGTTCACTCACTAGAATAATCGGTTACCATTGTCCACTTAATATCCACTTTCACAGTTGTAAGCACCTCATTTTTTACCGTTCGGCAGTCTACACTCTGTCCGGACTTGTGTTCAAGTCCTTGTGGGCATATTCTAACCGGAAACAACTTTCTAACTCCAAATCCCGTCTGCCCATCGCTTCGCAGGCTCAAATAGAGGCAAAATGACCAAAATGCCCTTAGGGGCATTGTTCTTTCTAATTCCAACTCCAACCCCTCTCTCGAGACAATTTATTCCTCAAGACGGTTCCTCATCAAGCACGTCTTTCCGAAGACGGTAAGTCCCTTTCCAATCCCTCTCTCGAGATAGTTTATTCCTCGAGACGGTTCTAAATCAGGCACGTCTTTCCGAAGGCGGTAAGTCCCCTTTCCAATTCCAATCCCTTTCTCTCGAGACAGTTTATTCCTCGAGACCGTCCCAAATCAGGCACGTCTTTTCGGAGACGATAAGACCCCTTTCCAATCCCTTTCTCGAGACAGTTTATTCCTCGAGACAGTCCGAGTAGCAAAAATACTCGCCAACATCACAACCGTTAGAGTAACGAAAATACTTATAAATAGGTCAATATAGGGAATTGCCAACAAACCCCTGTGTCACGACGACCGCTGTCAGAGTGGCGGAAACACCTAAAACCCAGGTCAACACCAGTGCCTGCAAGCCCACTTTGGTGAAAAATGACCAAACTGCCCCTTGGGCCTTTTTCTTGACTTTTCGGTCAAGATGACCATTTGCCCCTAAGCATCCAAATGCCCCGGGAACCACACCGGCTCTGGGTATCAAACTGGTAACCTTCTAAGATTACTTATTATAGTATTCTCAATCTTTCTCTACCTTTCCAAATCATTCCAAGTTAGTTTCGGCAAACCCGGTGCAAAATGACCGTTTTGCCTCTAGAGGGCCAGTCACCTTTTCCAACCACACCGGCTCTGGGTATCAAACCAGTAACTTCCTAAGAATGCTTTTTATAGTGTCCTCAACCTTTCTTTATCCTTTTGGATCATTTCGATTCAGTTCCGGCCAACCCGGTACAAAATGATTGTTTTACCCCTAGTGGGCCGGTCACCTTTTCCGACCACACCGCCTCTGGGTATCAAACCGGTAACCTCCCGAGAATACTTTTTATAGTACTCTCAACCTTTCTTTAGCTTTTCGGATCATGTCGAGTCAGTTCCCGTAAACCTAGTGCAAAATGACCGTTTTGCCCCTAGAGGGCTGGTCGCCTTTTCTGACCACACCGGCTCTGGGTATCAAACCGAAAACCTTTGGGAACATTCTGAATAATGTTTTCAAATCTCAAGTGTTCTTCTGGGACAGTCTGAGTTCGTCCTGGCAGCTTTCCAACCCGATTGACCATTTTGCCCCTAACGGCCCGGTCAACCCTTCTAACACATCTTGTCCTCATTCTTCAAGTCAAATACCTCTGGGACACTATTTTAAGTGTTCCTTCTCTTTTTCGGCCTTCCGAGTCATTCCCGGTCTTCCAAACTCCTTCCTGGACTTTTCGGAGTCACTCTTAGTGAAGCTAGGCTAAAAATTGCATGGTAGTCACTAGTACAAGCGCCCAAATCTAGTCAAAGATACATTGCTTGCCGACCTTAAACATTTCCTAAATGGCTGGCGCCACTAGTAGTGGCGCCAAGCCAAAAAATGGCCTGGAGCCTGTCGCGCCCAGATTTTTCGCACTCGAGGAATACTCACACAAACGAGAAAAATGTTGTACTCTCTCGTTAGAACTCACCCTCCTAGAAGAATGAGTGCGACTAAGTTTGAATTGAAAATTGATTTGAATAAAGGGCTTTTGGAAAAAGTTTTGGAGTCGCCACCTAACTTGATTAAGGTGAGTTAGGTCACCTAAATACTAAGAATAATCCGAAGACTACACTTAGGGTTTTTGGAAAACGATTTGAAAATATCTCCTCAAGAGAGGGTTTTTAAGAAAAACAGGTTGTTTGGTAACCTTTGGAAAACATTTAGCCCTTTTTGAAAAATAACTCCTTTTTGGTCTTTGAAAACAGTGATTCTAGGTTCGAAGGTTGGTTACGTGTAGGGAAGACGCACTAAGCTATCACCCTACCCCGCCCTTTCGGTACCTACATGTCAATCTACCCTAGATTCACCTATGAGAGTCTTTAACTAACTAATGGTTCAATCCTACCCACTTTGGAAAACAATGTTTAAAAAAGAACTATCATGATGCATGATATACAAGTGCAAGTTAAGAGAATTGGAAAATAGAAATTGATTTGAAAAGAAATTGATTTGATTTGAAAATAGATTTGAAGAGATGGAATTGAAATTGAAAAGTTTGAAAATTGAAAGTAGAAATTTGAAAATTGAAATTTTGAAAATAGATTGGAATTTGGGATTTGAAAATATGGAGACCGCACCCATGAGGGTGGAATTGAAAGTTTAAAAAGTATTGTGACCGCACCTATGAAGGTTGCCTACGTATCCCTTTGGGGGAATCAGGTCAGTCGTAGTTCCGACCGGAGTCCGATTGAAAGTAGATTGATTTGAAGAGAGAGATTGGATTGGAAGAAAGAGATTGAATTGAAAATTGGATTTGATTTGAGATTAGAAGAGGAGATTGGAAATTGAAATTGAGAAGATTGGACTTTGATTTGAAGAGATAGATTTGGACTTGTTTTGAAAAGAGAAGGTTTGAGAAAACCTAGACTTAAGAAAGATAAGAGACTTAGGAAAGATTTGACTTGGCTTGGAAGATTTGGAAAGGTTAGTTTTTAGGAGATGTTCGAATTAGGAAAAGTCTTATTTAAGAAAGTTTCAAATTAGGAAAGTTTCATTTTTGAAAAATTTTGAAATTAGGAAAGTTTGGAATTTAAGAAAGTGTGAAAATTGGAAAGTTTTGAAATAGGGAAGTTTTGAAATTAGAAAATATTTCGAATTAGGAAATGTTTGAATTAAGAAAAGTTTCAACTTAAGAAAGTCTTGAATTAAGAAAGTTTTGAGTTTAGAAAAGTTTTAGATTTGAAAAGATTTTGAAGTTTGGGAAAGTTTAGAATTTAGAAAGATTTGAAATTTAGAAAGTTTAAGATTTAGAAAGTTTTAGGGTTTTAGGAAATCTTGAGATTAGGAAAAGTTTGAAAAATTAGATTGGGAAAGTTGAGATTTGGAAAAGGGGTAGGATTAGGAAAGGGTTGAATTAGGAAAGATTTTTATGTTCAAGTTTTGGAAACTTAAGATTTAGGAAAGTGGAGGATTAGGAAGGATTTGAATTAAGAAAGATTTGGATTTGGAAGGGATTGGATTTAGTTTCTAAAAGGAAAAGATTTTATTTTATTTCCAAAAACGGAGGATAGGATCTAGTTTCCTAAATGGGAAGATTGGATTTGGTTTCCTAAAGGAAAAATTAAATTTGGTTTCCTAAAGGGAAGATAGAATTTGGCATGGATTTGGAAAGAGAGATTCTAGAACCCTAGATTCGAAAAATTCTAGTTTCGACGTAGAAAATAGGTTTTGAAAACATGTATAGTTTTGATATAGAAAACGAGAGGTTTTGGAAACCTAGGTTTAGGGCAAAGTTTGAAAACCATGTTTTTGGAAAGAAAATTAGGGTTTCTTAATGGGGGTTCTAGGGCTTGACTTGGGCTCTAAGGAAAGAGTTTTTGGAAGGTGCGTTTTTGTAAACGAAGGTTTTGGAAGAAAATCCTAGAGATGAGTTTCTAGAAAGAAGATTTTGGAAAGAGAGTTTTTAGAAACAAAGATTTTTAGAAGGGAATCTTAGAGAGGAGTTTTTGGAAAGTGTGTTTTTGGAAACATAGATTTTGGAAGGAAAATCCTAGAGGGGAATTTCTAGAAGGAAGATTTTGGAAAGAGAGTTTTTGGAAAGATTTTTGAAGAGAGTTTTTCTAAGAAGATTTTTGGTAGAAGATTGTTGGAGAGAGAGTTTAGGAAAGTGAATTTTGAGGAGAAAGGGTTTTTGGAAAGGAGTTGAAAAAGGGAGTTTGGAAAAATAGACTTTCGGAGGGAGTTTTTAGAAAACAATTTTGGAAAGGAGAGTTTTAGGAAAGTATATTGAAAAAGAGATTTTTAGGAAGAGATTTTTGAAGGGAGAGTTTTTGGAAAGTATAAAAACATCTCACTTTCCTAAAGCAATTCTAGCCATAAGAGGGCTAGAACCACTTTAAGAAAGTGGTTTTGATAACAATAAGGTTTGAAAATATAGACCAAAAGGTCACTTTTAATGTAACCCTTTCCTAAAGCAACCCTAGCCATGGAAAGGCTAGAATTACCCTAGAATTGTGGTTTTGAAAACAAGTTTTTGAAAAAGAGATTTTGATGCAAATAAGTTTAAAAACGATTTGAAAAACAACTTTGAAAACGATTTTTGGAAGATGCAAGATCATGATATGCACAATGCAGTTTTGGGGTCGTGAACATACAAGGCTAAGGCTTCACCACATAATCAAGGGGGCCGAACCCACGTGGTCTCTGGTTAGACTAAAAGAAAGCCCCCGACATGGTGACTCTCCAATAGCCCAATTCTACACATGGACCGGGAATCCCCTTGTTTCAACATGCAAAGAAAGGGGGGGAAAGAGATGGGGGATTAAAATAGAGAAACCCAAGTGGGTTAGGAGAGAGAAGAGAGAGGAGGGAAGTGCGGAAATTTAAATAGGGAGCCTACCGTATGTCTTGTTTATTTTGCGCGTCGTGCTGTCTTCGATCTTCGGTCTTCGTCTTGATCTTCACCTTCAGTCTTCAAGAGTTGTCTTCAAGCTTTGGATTACAGCTCCTCAAGTCTTCAAAGGATGGTTGAAGGCTAGTGTATGAGTGTATGGGGGTGTGTATGAGTGTGTAGGAGGCTAGGGTTTGTGTAGGGTGGCTAGGGTTTGGAGAAACCTAAGGAGGCTAGGGTTTAGGAGGTGCTCGAGCTCTGTATATCGAAATATAGGATTTTTAGGTTGAGTTTGCGATCCCTTTCACGTTGAATGAGGCTCTATATTTATAGAGGTTGGACAACACTGGCGCCTGTTGCAGTGGCGCCAGGCCAAATTTTACACTGGCGCCACTAGGAGTGGCGCTAGGCCATTTTTTGGCTTGGCGCCACTAGTAGTGGCGCCAGCCAATTAAGAAATGTTTAGGGTCAGCAAGCAACGTATCTTTGACTAGATTTGGGCGCTTGTACTAGTAACTACCATGCAATTTTTAGCCTTGCTTCACTAGGAGTGACTCCAGAAAGTCCGGGAATAATTTGAAGGAGCCGGGAATGACCCGGAAGGCCGGAAAGGAGCAAGAACACTTAAAATAGTGTCCTGGAGGTATTTGACTTAAAAAGTGAGGACAAAATGTGTCGGAAAGGTTGATCGGGCCTTTAAGGGCAAAACGGTCAATCGGACTGGGAAGCTGCCGGGGCGAACTCAGACTGTCCCGGAAGAAGACTTGGGATCTGGAAACATTATTTAGAATGTTTCCAGAGGTTGCCGGTTTGATTTCCAAAGCCGGCGTGGTCGGAAAAGGAGACCGGCCCACTAGGGGCAAAATGATCATTTCGCACCGAGTTGGCCAGAACTGACTTGGAAAGATCCGGAAAGGTAAGGGGAGGTTGAGAACACTATAAAAAGTAGTCTCAGGAGGTTACCGGTTTGATACCCAGAGCTGGTGTAGTCGAAAAAGGAGACCGGCCCACCAAGGGCAAAACGGTCATTTTGTACCGGGTTGGCCGAAACTGACTCGGAAAGATCCGAAAAGATAAAGGAAGGTTGAGAATACTATAAAAGGTAGTCTCAAGAGGTTACCGGTGTGATACCTAGAGCCGGTGTGGTTCCCGGGGCATTCGGATGCCTAGGGGCAAAATGGTCATCTTGACCGGAAAGTCTCGGAAAGGTCCAAAGGGCAGTTTGGTCATTTTTCACTAAAGTAGGTTAACAGACACTGGTGTTGACCTGGGTTTTGAGTGTTTCCGCCACTCTAACGGCGGTCGTCGTGACACAGGGGTTTGTTGGCAATTCTTTATATCGACCTATTTGTGAGTATTTCCGCTACTCTAACAGTTTTGTGAGTAGTTTCGCTACTCGAACCGTCTCAAGGAATAAACTGTCTCGAGAGAGGGATGGGAAAGGGGACTTACCGTCTTCGAAAAGACGTGCCTGGATTAGAACCGTCTCGAGGAATAAACTGTCTCGAGAGAGGGATTGGAAAGGGGACTTATCGTCTCCGAGGAGACGTGCCTGGATTGGAACCGTCTCGAGGAATAAACTGTCTCGAGAGAGGGATTGGAAAGGGGTCTTACCATCTCCGAAGAGACGTGCCTGGATTGGAACCGTCTCGAGAGAGGGATTGGAAAGGGGTCTTACCGTCTCTGAGGAGACGCGCCTGGATTGGAACCGTCTCGAGGAATAAACTGTCTCGAGAGTGGGATTGGAAAGGGGTCTTACCGTCTCCGAAGAGACGTGCCTGGATTGGAACCGTCTCGAGGAATAAACCGTCTCGAGAGAGGGATTGGAAAGGGGTCTTACCGTCTCCGAGGAGATGCGCCTAGATTGGAACCGTCTCAAGGAATAAACTGTCTCGAGAGTGGGATTGGAAAGGGGTCTTACCGTCTCCGAAGAGACGTGCCTGGATTGGAACCGTCTCGAGGGATAAACTGTCTCGAGAGAGGGATTGGAATCGGAAAGGAAAGGACAATGCCCCTAAGGGCATTTTGGTCATTTTGCCTTTATTTGGGCCTGACAGGCCCGCGAAGCGATGGAAAGACGGAATTTAGACCTAGAGAATTGGTTTCGATTGGAATATGCCCACAATGACTTGAAAACAAGTCTAGACGGAGTGTAGACTGCCGAGCGGTCAAAAATGGGGTGCTTACAGTGCCACTCCTAGTGGCGCTAGTGTAATGTTTGGCCTGGCACCACTACAACAATCGCCAGGTTTGTCCAACCTCTATAAATACAGAGCCTCTTCCAGCGTGAAGGAGGTCTGCAAACTCAGTCTAAAAATTATATATTTCGATATACAAGGCTCGTGCACTCCCTAAACCCTAGCCTCCCTTGGTTTTCCAAACCCTAGCCACCATACACAAACCCTAACCTCACATAAACTCATACACTTCCCCATACACTTATACACTAGCCCCTAACCCTCCTTTGAAGACTTGAAGAGCTGCAAACCAAAGCCTTGAAGATTAAAGACGAGCCCTCGAAGATCAAGACTGAAGTGAAGCAAAGACCGAAGAAAGCAAGGCACACAAAATAAACAAGATACAAGGTAGGCTTTCGTTTTACGTTTTTGCACTCCTCCCTCTCTCTTCTCTCTCCTAACCCACTTGGGTTTTCTCTATTTTAATCCCCCATCTCTTTCCCCCCCTTTCTTTGCATGCTTGAAACAAGGGAACTCCCAGTCCACGTGTAGGATTAGACTATTGGAGGGTCACCGTGTTGGGGCCTTTCCTTTAGGCTAACCAGAGATCACGTGGGTTCGGCCCCCTTGATTATGTGGTGAAGCCTTAACCTTGTATGTTCACGACCCCAAACTTGCATTGTGCATATCATGATCTTGCATCTTCCAAAAATCATTTTCAAACTCGTTTTTAAAATTTGCATTAAACTTGTTTTCAAAATTGCAACAAAATCTCTTTTTCAAAACTTGTTTTCAAAATCACAATCCTAGGGTGATTCTAGCTTTTCCATGGCTAGAGTTGCTTTAGGAAAGTGTTACATTCAAAGTGACCAATATGGTCCATATTTTTAAATCTTGTTGTTTTCAAAACCGCTTTCCTAAAGTGGTTCTAGCTCTCTTATGGTTAGAATTACTCTAGGAAAGTGAAATGTTTTTACACCTTCTAAAAACTCTCTTTTCAAAAGTCTCTCTTTCTAAAACCCTCTTTTTCAACGTGCTTTCTAAAAACTCTCATTTCCAAAGTTGTTTTTAAAAACTTCCTCCAAAAATTTATTTTCCAAAACTTCTCTTTTTAAACTCCTTTCCAAAACGCTCTCTTCAAGGTCCACTTTCCAAAAACGTTTCCTAGGTTTCCTTCTTAGAAAAACCTCTTCCTAAATCTCTTTCTTAAAAATCTCTTTCTAAAAAAAAATTCCTCACTAGGATCTCTTTCTAAAGTCCTCTACTCAAAATTTACTTTCTAAAAACGTTCCCTAAAAATCTTTTTAAAAACTCTTTCCAACAATCTCCATCCAAAAATCTTTGTTTCCAAAAACTCTCTTTCCAAAATCTTCCCTCTAGAAACTCTTCTCTAGGATTTCCTTTCTAAAAATCTTCGTTTCCAAAAACGCACTTTCCAAAAATCCTTCTTCTTGGTGCCCAAGTCAAGCCCAAAAACCCACAATTAGGAAACCCTAGTTTTCTTTACAAAAACATGATTTTCAAACTTGCCTTAAAATCTAGGTTTCCAAAACCTCTTGTTTTATACGTTAAAATCATATTTCCAAAACCTATTTTCTACGTCAAAACTATAGTTTTCCAAATCTAGGGTTTCCAAAACCTCCCCTTCCAAATCTTTATCAAATCAAATATTCCCTTTAGGAAACCAAATCCAATCTTCCCGTTTAAGAAACTAGATCCTATCCTCCGTTTTTGGAAACAAAATCACCTTCCCCTTTAAAAACAAAATCCGATCCCTTCCTAATCCAAATCTTTCCTAATTCAACTCCTTCCTAAACTTCTCTTTTCCTAAGCCTTAAGTTTCTAAAACTTGAACATAAAGATCTTTCCTAAATTTTAAAACTTAACTTCTACATCTTTCCTAATTCAACCGTTTCCTAATTCTACCCATTTCCAAATCTTAACTTTCCAAGTCCAAGTTTTTAAATCTTTCCTAAATAAAAACCTTTCCTACTCTCAAAACTTTCTAAATCCTAAACTTTCTAAATTTCAAATCTTTCTAAATCCAAAGTTTTCTAAACTCAAAACTTTCTTAACTTGAAACTTTCCAAATTCTAAACCTTTCTTAAACTAAACTTTCCTAATTCAAAACATTTCTAAATTCAACACTTTCCTATTTCAAAACCTTTCTTAAAACGAAACTTTCCAATTTTCAAAACTTCCCAAAGTTGAAACTTTCCTAATTCAAAAACTTTCCTAAAACGAAACTTTCCTAATTCGAATCTTTCCTAATTTCAATCTTTCTCCAATTTTCCAAGTCCAACATTCGAGTCAAATCTTTTCTAAAATCTTTCCAAGTCAAATCTAATTTTTCTTTTCTAAGTCCTTAAGTCTAGGTTTCCTAAAACCAAGTTTTTCAAAACCAATCTTTTCAAATCTTCTAATCAAAGTTCAATCTCTAAATCTTCCAACCCAATTTCCAATTCAATCTCTTTCTTCCAAATCAACTCTTCTATTCTCAATCGGACTCTTATCCAAACTACGACTGATCTGATTCCTCCAAAAGGATACGTAGGCAACCTTCATAGGTGCGGCCACAACTTATTTCAAATTTCAAATTCCACAACATTTTTCAAATCTCAAATTCCGCAACATGTTTCAAATTTCTATTTCTATAACTTCTTTCCAATCTCCAATCCCACAACATTTTTCAAATTTTCAATTCCATAACTTCTTTCAAATTTCCAATTCTACAAAACCTTTCCAAATCTCCAATTCTACAATCTTCTTCAAGTTTCCAATTCTATGTTCTATTTCCAATTTTCAAATCCAAAAATCTATTTTTCAAATTTCACCTTCCAATTTCTAAAATTTTCCAATTCCAATTCTATCCTTTCAAATCTTTCTTCTAAAATCAAATCAAATCAAATTCTTCTTTTCAAATCTATTTCTCAATCAACTCCCTTCTATTGCACTTGCACGTCATGCATCATGTTAGTTTCTTTTCAAACGTTCTTTTTCAAAATAGATAGGATTGAACCATTCGTTAATTAAGGACTCTCATAGGTGAATCTAGGGTAGAGTGACATATAGGTACCGAAAGGGCGGGGTAGGGTGATGGCTTAGTGCGTCTTCCCTACACGTAACCAACCTCCGAGCCTAGATCACTGATTTCAAAGACCAAAAACGGAGTAATTTTTCAAAAAAAGCTAAATGTTTTCTAAAGGTTGCCAAACAACCTGTTTTTCTTAAAAAAAAACCCTCTCTTGAGGAGATATTTTCAAAACCTTTTTCGAAACCTAAGTGTAGTCTTCAGATTATTCTTAGTTTTTAGGTGACCTAACTCACCTTAATCAAGTTAGGTGGCGACTCCGAATCTTTTTTCAAAAGCCCTTTATTCAAACCAATCTTTTAATTCAAACCTAGTCGCACTCGTTCTTCTAGGAGGGTGAGTTCTAATGAGAGAGTACAGCATTTTTCCTACTTGTGTGAGTATTCTTCAAGTGTAAAAAATCTGGGCATGACAACAGTTTTGAAAATAGGGTTAAGTCATCACTTTTTGGATGATTGATGCATGATGCAAGTTTTTGGAAGAAGTTTGGAAATAATAAGGGTTTTGAAAAAGTTTGGAATAGAAACTTTAAATTGATTGGAATTCTTGAAAAAGGGGTTGGAGTTGGAATAAAAGTTATGACCGCACCATTTTAGATTGCCTACGTATCTCATTTGGCGAGAATCAGGTCATTCGTAGTTCGGGCAAGAGCCCAATAGAAAATAGGCGCATTAGGGCCTTTGAAAGATTTGGAGATACTTTTAGGTCTTTACAGAAGTTTAAGACACTTTGAGGTCTTTGGAAAAACTTAAGACACTCTGTGGTCTTTGGAAAAGTTTAAGACATTTTGAAGTCTTTGGAAAAGTTTTAAGACACTTTAAGGTCTTTGGAGAAGTTTAAGACACTTTGAGGTCTTTGAAAAAGTTTAAGACACTTTGGAGTCTTTGGAAATTGAAGACCCTTTGTGGTCTTGGAGGTTTTGACTTGAAATTGAATGGTGGAGTGTTTCTTGAAAATGTTTTTGGATCAACTTGAGAGAATTTTGAAAAAATGCTTTGGCATGTCTCAAAAGAACTTGAAAGTGTTTTTGAAGTCTTGTTTTGAAAACCTTAGAAGCATGTTTTGATGAATTAATTTTTGAAAGTAGTTTTTGGAAAGGGCTAAGGGTTTGGAATCCTAATATGGACAACCTTAGAAGTTGTTCTTGATTTATCATTTGTCCTTGGAATCTCTAACCATGAGAGGGCTAGGGACACCTTAGGTTTGTGACCTTTTGAAAACGTTTTTGGAAATGCTTTGAAGATGGAGTGTAGGGACATTAGAACAGTTTATGGAGTTAGGTTTTTGAAATCATGGGAGTAGGAGGTTTTGGAGGAATAGGTTATAAGGATAATTTGAAAGTTTGAATGATCATTTAAAAAAGGGTTCAAGAGTTGGAACCTTGAAGTGTATTAGCCTCGTTTGGGTTAGCCTAGGGTTAGGGAAAACCTAAGGTTAACTAACTTGGGTTAGGTTGACCTAAGGTTAAGATGACTTAAGGTTAGTTTAACCTAAGGTGAGTGAACTAGGGTCAAGTTAACCTAGGGTTGGACACTTAGGCCAAGTTAACCTAGGGTTGGGTAACTAAGGTCAAGTTAACCCAAGGTTGGACAACTAGGGTCAAGTTAACCTACGGTTAGGTAATTAAGGTCAAGTTAACCTAAGGTTGGACAACTAGGGTCGAGTTAACCTAGGGTTAGGCAACTAGGGTCAAGTTAACCTAGGGTTGGACAACTAGGGTCAAGTTAACCTAGGGTTAGGTAACTAAGGTCAAGTTAACCTAAGGCTGGACAACTAGGGTCAAGTTAACCTAAGCTTAGATTGGAGAATGGTTTTTGAAAATTGTTTTGATGCATTCTTGGAAAGAGTTTTGAAAACAAAACATGTTATGCAAAGGACTTTGGTTGGCAATCCTTTTGAAGATCATTTCCATGAAAATTTTGACTCTAGTCAAGAGTATAGTTTGTATGGTTGGTGTTTGAAAACCCTTCCAAGGGAGATTTCCTCAATGGCCATTATAACCTTTATCTTGACAAGAGTGGAGATTTTAAAATTCAACATAATGATGACAAGTTTTGAAAAATCATTTTTGGTTCAAAGATGGAGAGAATGCATTTTTGAAAATCATCTTTTGAGAAGGATTTTGAAAACCACTTTTCAAGGAGACCATTCCATCAAGAGAGGATTCATATGGCCAAACAAAAAGGAGACCACTCAAGAGAGGGTTCCATGGGGCCATTCCAATCACTACATTTAAGAGAACGGAAATCTTGAAAATTAGAGAAATGGAACGCAACCTTTATGTAAGTTGGAATACAATGATGCCAAAATGAGAGTTAGGGGGTTAGTAGGGGGCTCTTCTAAGGCATAATTCTAAGATCCTATCCTAAACTTCAAGGGGCCAACTCTTGGAACAATTTTTAAAAGAAATGTAGAACTTGGAAATGTCATAAAATTAAGAAATAATGCAAGCATTGTGGAATATGGCAATAAACATAAAATGAAGCCAAGCATACAAAACATGATCAAAATAGTAATATGCAAGGGGTCATGATTCATATACAAGACTTTTAGGCTTCACCACATAAACAAGAGGCTCCTAGGCCATACCATCTTAAAGTAGGCTAGTGAGAGGTCCCCCTACACGGTGGCTCTCACTTGCTTTCCTTTAGGCATGATCTAAGAGCCTTCTTCGCTCAAGCATGCAAGAAAGGGGGGTTGAAGATGGGGATTAAAATAGAGAATAGCCTAAGTAGGCTAGGAGGGAGAAGAGAAGAGTGAGGGAGAGCACAAATGTAAAAAGGGATACCATCTTTTGCCTTCAACACACTTGTAGTCTCCAATGGATGTCTTGATTGGAGCTTGAGTGACTTCAAGAGGACTTGAGAGGCTAGAGTGGAGTGTATAAGTGTGTATGAGGCCTTGTAAGTGGAGTGTATAGGCTTAGGAGGGGTAGAATCTAGCCTAAGTATTGGAGGGGAGGAATATATGTAGAGATTCGAGTTTCTGGAGTGATTTCAGCAGAACTTCGTATCAATTTCGGACTTGAAATATGCAAAGAGGGAGGCATGTATTTATAGGCAATCTAGAACAGGCCTTGCGCATGTGCTACATGCGCATGGCCAAATTTTAGCCTTACGCATGTAAGACATGCGCAAGTACTATTCTATTGCCAGAATAACACGTGGCACCCTGTGTACTGGTTAAATCTCGACCGTTGATCGAAAGTCGATCGATCTGATCAAAATTTGAGCGCATGTAGCATACGCTCCATCACCAAGAAAGTTCGTCCAAACTTTACCTCGATAATTGAGTCAATCGGGAAGGTTTCGGGGGAATCGGTCGCACTCGAGATGTTCTCCTAGTGCTTCCGATGAACTTTCATGTTTTCAGAGAGTTTAAATTATGTTTGGAAGTGAGTGATATCGTCTTGGGAAGTATGCCAAAAAGGTCACTTTTGCAGAGCGTCTATGATACGCTCCGGGAGTATTTGAAAGTGGCTATTTTTGTTTCGTGTGATCGAGGCCTTCGGAAGGCGATCTATTCAATCAGACCATGCCGATGGGAAGTACTCTAGAAATACTTTTAGGAATTTCCAAATTTACACATTTTTCAAGTCATTTGACGGTGCATTTCGATTAGGGAATCGGAGAAAAAGTCAACCTTGGTAGAGCATCTGTGAGACGCTCCAGAGGTTACTGAAAGTTACAGTTTTCGCATTGTATGATGAAGGGCTTTAGGAAGCGATCTACTCGATCGAGCCGTATCGATGGAAAGAACTATGAACGAGCTTTTGGGAATTCCTTGATTTACGCATTTCTCAAGTTAGTTGATGGTGCGTTATAACCAGGGAATCGAGGGAAAAGACAACTTAGGCGGAGCGTCTACGAGATGCTCCAGGGAACTTTTATCGCGTCGTGTGAGCTTAGCATCGTAGGGTCCTCCTTGGGTTAAACAAGGGCATGTGGTGAAACCCTCTGCTCGAAATCCCAAGGCCGGTGCTGTTTCGGGGCATATTTGGGCTTCTAGGTTCAAAGTGGTCATTTTGACCAGGGTTGGTTGGAAATGGTCAGGAATGGTTTGGTGCATTGTGTTAAGTGTGTAGGGTTGTTTAGGGATGGTTTTGGGAGAGTCCTTTACCGTTCGGTGGGGTTCGCGTAGTGTTGAGGTGTTCAGGGGCAAAATGGTCATTTTGACCAGAGTAAGCCAGAATAGGACCGGATTTGGACCAAATGGCTTGTGGGGGATGCCTAATGATTTAACAACATTTTGGAAGGATAAACTTATCATTTCGAGGGATTTTAAACTTTCCCAAAACGTGCCTGGAGACCCACAGGGCAGGTTTGGTCATTTTTCACCGAGTCGGGCTAGCAGGCGCCAGTGTTGACCTAGGTGTTGGTTTCCGAGACCGCCTGGTCTCGGAAAACTACCTGTGCGGTGTTGGTCCCTAAGAACGCCTGGTCTTAGAGAGCTACCTGTAGGATGGTGTTGGTTCCTGAGAACGCCTG
Source organism: Euryodendron excelsum (assembly GCA_033060915.1). Taxonomy (NCBI): domain Eukaryota; kingdom Viridiplantae; phylum Streptophyta; class Magnoliopsida; order Ericales; family Pentaphylacaceae; genus Euryodendron; species Euryodendron excelsum. The sequence goes on from CM065390.1 coordinate 29,671,287, forward strand.
GTCCCAAAAATCTACCTAGAAGGGTGGTGTTCGTCTTTGAGAACGCCCGGTCTCGAAGAACTACCAAATGACGGACATTCTACGTTGGTGGGCTAGCAGGCGCCAGAAGTGAACCGTCTAAAATTTTGATGAGGTGTTGGTCCCCGAGATCGCCCGATCCTGGGAAGCTACCTGGTTGGCGTTGGTTTCCGGGACCGCCCGGTCCGGAAAGCTGCCTGGAATAATGGTGCTTATGGCTCTAGCGGGTCCTTGTGGGCCCGAGAAGCGACCAGCTGGTTGGATTGGAGATTGTAAGGCTCATCTTGAACCTGCATGTGTTGTGATGTTGGAAACCGAACCCGGTCGGGTCGGAGACTGCCTAGGGGGCAAAAATGGGGTGCTTACAACATGTGCATTACTTAATAAATAATGCATGTTCATGGCTTATAAATCATCAATGATGCATTAGAAACATAATGTGACATGTTAAACCCTTCCTAATACAATACAAGGTATGAAAAGAACAGCAATGCAACTACACTGACCCTTAGGATAGTAGTATGGATCGTCGGGACGACCAGAGACAAGAATGGCCAACCTTGGTGTATCATCAGGATGGACATTTTCACTGTCCTGACAACCAGAGAAGAAAATTCCCCCACAAAGCTTCATCGTCAGGGTGGTACCCAGCTCTGTCTTGACGACCAGAGCCTTAAACTGACTACCGTCTTGACAATCAGAAGCCAACTTCTACTTCACATAGCTTATCATCCTGATGACCAAATTCCCCTATTCTCCCTTCTTTGGCTCAAAAATGAATTTCAAACCATGGTTTTAAGGTCTCTTCACAACCCTAAGACGACAAAATATTTTCCAAAGGTTCAAAATGAAGTTCTAAAGCCATAAACAAGTTCTCAAACACCAAAAAACATACATAACATGAAGATTAAGGTTTTCTCCTTGAAAACCCTCATCACCCTTCCCGCTCTCCACTTTAATTCAACGTCTATGGTATGAATTGATATACTATTACGCAATGACCAACAAAAGTGAAATTAAACAAGCATGAACATGAGGTTTCTCACCTTCAACAATGAAATCACAAGCTTTCCCTTTAATTCCGTCTTTCTTTTTCCTTTCTCTCTTTTTCCTCTCTTTTCTCTCACTTTCCTTTTGCCAAACACACTTACTACATAAACTCCTCTTTCTTTCCTTGACTTGAAGTCATGATAGATACAACTTGTATCTAATGCACCACATGTCACGCACACACACGTACTAGCAAATGAAGCACACACCTTATACACACACCTCACTTAAGTGAAACACACACCTAGGTGGCACCCTTTAGCATTTCTTTGCTTCACTAATTCACATGATTAACATAATTAATCAAACTTATAATAATTAATCATCATTAACATTAAACTAAGCATGAAGATTAATTAAGCTAACCAATCATGCTAAAAAATATAATAGTCCCCCCATAGCATGCTCTTATTAAAACATGCTAATCAAGCTCCTCAATCAGTGTAATTATGCTCAACAACATATGTAATTAAACTAATCATGATGCTAAGCAAGATAGGGTTTTATTCTAACCTAAAAGAGTGTCGATGTGGGACATTCTTTGATAACAAGCCATCGATATATTGAGCCAATGTTATCAAGAGGCACGCACATATGTGATAACATCAAACATTACATCATAAAGAGACATTGCATATATGAAATATTACTCATTGATGTTGGTGGACTATCTATTAGTGGTTGCTTCAATGTTGATAACATTAAACATTGTATCATAAAGGTTTTGTTCGCAGGTTGATAACATGTGTGATCACACTTATCCTAAAATGGTATTAATGACACCTAATTAGGAGTATGTAAGCACCCCATTTTTACCTGCTCGGTAGTCTCCAGTTCATCCAGACTTGTATTCAAGTCGATATGGATGCATTCCAGTTTAAACCAGTTTTCCAGACATAATCTAGTCAATCGATCGCTTCGCGGGCCCGTTCGGCCCAAAAAGAGGCAAAATGACCAAAATGTCCTTGTGACATTATCTGGTCCAATTCCAGTGGGCACGTCTTCTCGAAGATGGTAAGTCCCCTTTTCAATCTCAATTCCAGTTCAAAACCAGTTCCAGTCCAATTCTAATTCAAATCTAATTCCAATCCAGTTCCAATTCAAATCAAGTTCAGCACGTCATTTGAGAAAGTTGATCCCTCAAGGCGGGAAGTCCAACTAGTCTGGCACGTTTTCTAAGAAAAATCTTTGAAACGGTAAGTCTCTTCAAACCTGTCTACCGGGACGAGACCTCAAGTCCCCGAGATGGTAAAACGGTCCACCTTTGGCGCCTACTAGCCCTCCAATGAAGAATGTTCATTTCGGCACGTCTTTCCAGAAAGTTGATTCCTCAAGCGATAAGTCCACCTAGCAGCTTCCCGAGATCAGGCAATCTATGGAATGATCACGAACCGTTAGAATAACGGAAGTACTCATAAACATCGCAACCGTCAGAATGGCGGAAACACTCGTAAACAGGTCGACATTGAGAATTGCCAACAAACCCCTATGCCACAGGACCGCCATCAGAGTGACGGAAACACTCAAAACCCAAGTCAACACCAGTGCCTACTAGCCCACTCCGATGAAAAATAACCAAACTGCCCTTAGGGCTTTTCGGTACATTTTTTGAGAAAGTACCTAAGGTCTCAGAAAGGTAAGTCCACCCTTCTAAGATCGTCCCAAAGACGATCCGGTATGTTTAGCTACCTTCCAGTCAGTTTCGGGCCAATTTCGAGACCCTCCGATCAAAATAACCATTTCTTAAAAACCCTCTCTTGAGGAAGTATTTTAAAAAAAACCTTTTTCAAAAACCCTAAATTTAATTTTTGGATTATACTTAGTTTTAGGTGACCTAACTCACCTTAATCAAGTTAGGTGGCGACTCTAAACTTTTTTTAAAAGCCCTTAATTTAAATCAATTTTCTAATTTAAACCTAGTTGCACTCATCTTTCTAGGAGGATGAGTTTTAACGAGAGAGCACTGTGTTTTTCTCACTTGTTTTTTTTTTTTTTTGATGCGAAAAATAGGGGCGCGACAAAGTAGCCGTGACAATTAATATTAAATTCAAACTTATATGGCCATAATACTACTATTTTAGTCTTTACACTAAAAAGTATAGTTACACACTCACTCACAAACACACACACACACACACATATATTTGACACGTGTCTTTCAATTTTTATATTTATTTACCCATATATTGTACTATATCAATTTAATTTTTGCCTTTTTTTGTTTTTCATGAAAATTTTAGGTATTTGTAGGGTAATTGTGACATGCAATTTTAAATTTTATTTTTTAAAATAATGTTTATATTATTTGTAATTAAAATAATTAGAAATATATGTAAACTTAATAGGGATATATCTGAAATTTAAAATACAAAAAAACAAGATAAATGCTAAGAAAATACCAACAACCTGATTGATTACATTCTTAAAAAAATCATTAAAACTTAAGAGTTAATACTTTGTTTTTTAAGGAAAGACAAATACATTAAGTCTCTCCTTAACATGTGCCCTAAGGGCACATGTTAGCATTTGTCACTCTTTTTTATTTGTCTTTTTAGATGATGTTTCTATACATTTTTTATCTTCAATTTATACTATCACACCCCCATCGCAATTATACATCATGAATGTCACATTAGGAGAGGCATGATCGCACAGATCATCGTACCTACGAACGATATCTTCATCTACACCCGAAAATAGAACATAGCGAAATAAATACTATTGCTTTATATAACCATGGACCAACCATACATAAATATAAAGTACATCAGAGTAAATCATCCCATAACCATAAATACATTTTTTAATATAGGTACATAACAAACTCTTATAAAAACTCAAGCTAACATAATGTAAAATATAAATATAACTTAAATCCCAATGTCTTATACAAATATGACAAGAAACTCAAAGCAAAGTAATAAGAGCTTTCCCAATCCCCGAGACATGACATCTTGACACCAACATGAATGTCACCGCGATTAAGATCAAGACTACAGTAAACCAAACCGTCATCTCCACATTACTTGCCAAAACAGTCTATGTGAGTCTGACCTAATTGTCAACGTGCTCATAATAGATAATTAAACTCATAAAGAACGTTATATACATAATCACAGAATCAGCTATTAATAGATAACCCACTAATAAATGATATCTTGTGATGCAATGCATGAAACACCCGAATGTGCGTGCGATTTAGATAACGTTAGCCCAATATATCGATGACTCATTATCAAAGAATGCCCACCATGGCACGCCTAGACCCGACCACCGTGACTAAGTCTTTGATTAGCCCACCATAGCTAACTCTCTCTAGTGTAATGCAAAGCATACGATATGGATAGTATGCAATATTGCCACATACATATATAATCATCAATATCACCTTATATATATATATATATATATATCACTGATATCACCTCATATATGACAACCATTAACACCACATATGAATTTACCGCCACCATATATATTAGAAAAACAAATAATCCATTCAATATAAATAAGACTATCTTATATTCTCACTTGTTATCACACACACACACGATGAAGTTACTCCTTAGTTGATGTTGAAGATTCTTGACCTCCTTTAGCTCCTATCACCACAACCATGTTAGTTCTGGAACCACATTGTATAATTCATAAATAAATATTGAACATAAGAAAATAATTAACCAAATATACACCTTGAACATAATTATTTGAAAATAGACTTAAAAGTGCCAAAACCCACTAAATCCTCTAATCTGCCAAAACTAACACAGGTCTCATAACATAGACACAACTTTTTGAGTTTATACCGAAAAATTTCAAATATGTAGAAATAGAAACTAGACATCTTATAAAGTATCTTGACCAAATTTTACATTTTTTGAACAAATCTAAGTATTTATTTGGTATTTTATAAGACAAGGCAATGCTGTAGAGACGAGAATCCAGTAGTAGATGGTCTATCTTTGAGAGGATCTTAACATAAGTAAACGACATCAAATTGATCTGAAATTTGATTCATAATATCACCCACATATCTAATGGATACATTAAAATTTTCATAATTTTTTGACTACTGTAACGTGGTCTAATGTTCTGTCAAACTAGGGGTCGTAGATCTGGGCATCAAAATTCTGTAAAGACAATCCAACTTAAAAAATTCACCATAATTCGAAATTACAATATTTTTGAGTGAAACTAAAGCCCAAATTATCGTCATAACTCTAAGTTAAAGCGTGCAATAATTTAGCCACAAATAATATTTTTTGTTTGGTCAAAACATCTCCAAACAGCAGCCTTATCACAGAGATGACTCTAGTTATGGCAGCCCTAGATGATTCCAAGTTTTTACCATGAAATCCCTCACCATTTACATGGCATATAAGACATAAACATGTAAGAACCCATAAGTACACCATCACAGAGATGTCTCACCTTAGGAATGAAGACACAAGCCTTCCCCTTCAATCTGTTCTTCCTCTTCTTCTTTTTCTTTTTTCTCCTCTCTTCTTCCTCTTCTTCTTTATCTCTCTTTATCTCTCCTCCATTCGAATGATGAGGAGTTAACAAACTCCTCACCTAACTTTCCTCTCCCAACTCCTAGTCAATTTAGCTAACTTTCCCACCAAAAGGTCCACCAACTAACTCACCGATAACTTACTAACCAACTCACCAATGATGAAATGAGCACACACACATGCATCGACATAATTTTACATATCAATTAACTATGTAATAAATGTAATTAAATTAAATAAACTAATTCTAATATATAAGTAAACTAATTAACGGAAGAAAATGAGCTGATTTAGTCAATCTGTCCATAATAACCCATACATAATCATATCCATTGGAAGTTTTCGGTAATCCCACAATAAAATCCATAATGATATATGATGCTCAGCTATCACATGTTGGCAAGTTAAACATTTTGCCAAGAATTCAGTAATATCCTTCTTCATACCTAGCCACCAGTATATCTCTCGAAGATCTCTATACATCTTGATGCTCCCCGAATGTATAGCATATAATGAGTGATGTGCCTCCTCTAAAATTTTATTCTTTAAAGCTGAATGATTAGGTACACAAAAGCGATTTCCCAACATTAAAGTACCATCATCAAGAATAGAGAAATCAGTGCTCACCTTCTTTATCACCTCTTGCCTCATCTTCGTTAACTGCTCACCTTGTATTTGAAGTTCTCGAATTCGATCAAGCAACATTGGTCTCACTCGAAAATGAGCTAACATGACACCCATATCTTTCTGTCCAAACTCCACTCCTAAAGAAGTCACTTCTGCATATAATTCTGCTCAATGACATAGCATGCAAGATAGTCTACTTGAAGACTTCCGACTCAAAGCATCAGCCACTACATTGGCTCTTCCTGGATGGTAATGAATCACACATTCTAAATCTTTGATTAGTTCCATCCATCTCCTCTGTCGTGCATTCAAGTCTCGTTAAGTGAATAGATACTCGAAGTTTTGGTGATTCGTATAAATTTCATAAGGTTCCCTATACAAATAATGCCTCCATATCTTCAATGTGAATACTACAGTTACTAACTCCAAATTATGAATATGATAGTTTCTTTCATGTGTCTTCAACTATCTCAATGCATAAGTGATCACCCTTCCTCACTGGACTAGCACACATCCTAATCCTTGATGCGAAGCATTGCTATATATCGCAAAGCCTTCCTTCCTGGAAGGAATTGTTAATATTGGTGTTGAAGTCAGTTTGATCTTCAACTCCTTGAAACCACGCTCACAATCAACTGTCCATTCAAATGTCACATCCTTGCAAGTCAACCATGTCGAAGGAACGGCAATAGATGAAAATCCCTATATGGATCTCTGATAGTAACCTGCTAATCCCAGAAAACTTCTAACCTTTGAAACATTCTTTGGTTGTTCCTAGTTCATGATAGTGTCAGTTTTTCTTATATCAACATTAAGTCCCTCAATAAATATTACATGCCCTAAAACCACTATTTTATCAAGCCAAAATTCACACCTGTTGAGCTTAGCATATAATTGCTTATTCCGCAAGGTTTGCAATACAAGTCTCAAATAATTGTCATATTTTTCTTAATTACGAGAATATATGAATATATCATCAATAAAGACAATCACAAAAGAATTAAGAAAAGGTCAGAATACCCGGTTCATCAAATCCATGAAGGTAGCAGGCGCATTAGTCTATCTAAAAGGCATCATCAAGAATTTATAATGACCATACCGAGTACAGAATGCAGTCTTTGGTACATCACTGTCTTTTACTTTCAATTGTTGATATCCGGATCTCAAATCAATCTTTGAAAACACTGCAGCTCCTTGCAATTGATCAAACACATCATCAATCCGAGGCAAAGGATATTTGTTCTTTACAATAACCTGATTCAACTACCGATAATCAATACACAATCTTATAGTGTCATCCTTCTTCTTCACAAACAAAATTGGTGCTCCCCACGGCGATACACTTGGCTGAATGAATCCTTTATCAAGCAAGTCTTGCCACTGAAGTTTTAACTCCTGCAATTTGGATGGTGCTATTCTATATGGTAAAATTGAAATCAGTGTAGTTCTCGAGACCAATTTAATGAAAACTCTACTTCCTTGTTTGGTACCACCCCTAGAAGCTCATTTGGAAAGACATCCAAAAAGTCTCGAACCATAGGAATATCAGATAACTTTAGTTCTAACTTGGTAGTGTTAACTACATGTGCAAGATATCCTTCACATCCTTTCTGTAATAGCTTCTTAGTTTCCAAAACTGATATCAAACAAGTTGGAACTACATCTCTTTTCCCTTGGAATCTAAATTCTACTTTATTCAGCATTCTAAAAACAGCTTCTTTATTAAAGTAATCAATAGAAGCATGATCAGAAGATAATCAATCCATTCTCAATATCAAATCAAAGTCATGAATAGAAAAATGAATCAAGTCAACAGCCAACTCGTTACCCCCAATCTTCACCACACAATCTTTATATATCATGTCTACTACGATCACATCTCCCACCGATGTGGACACAAGTAAAGGTTGTGACAATGAACCACATAGTCTATCCAAATGCATACAAAATGCAATAGAAACAAAATGAATGTATGGAACTCGGATCTAACAATACATATGCCTTTTTATCAGCTATAGATAACATATCTGTCACAACATTAGGAGTAGCATACGCATCCCTCAGCGTCATGACATAAACTCGTGGTTGAGTGCATGATTCAGGAGTCGTAGCCTGTCCCTGTTGTGAAACTCCTGTTGCTCCCCTATTTTCTCTAGCCACATTACCTACTGATGATACTACCATAAAATTCTTAAGATAGCTTCATGCTATATGTCTCGGCTGTCCACACTAATAGCATTTGTCTGTCTACGGCACCAGACAATCTCTAACAATATGCCCCTCAGCCTCACATCGATAGCAAACGATTCCCCTGGTGCTACCGCCCACAAATCTCGAACTAGTAGACCTAATTGATGGTCTCCATGCTCCTTAGCCCCTTAAATTATACTCGTCTTTGTTCCACAGTTGGAGAAAAATCTGAAGGTCTCTGTCGTGAAATACCAACTCCCAAATCTCCTTCTTGATTTGTTCTCGTCTTCCTAACATCTCTTTCATGTCATGTTCCACGATCTTGAATTTGTTCACCAATTCCACATATCTAGTGATCTCAAATGCAGAAACCCGAGACCTGATTGGCGCTTCCAAACCCTGTTGGAATCTTTTACACTTGGCATCTTCAGTACATACTAAGTTGGTTGCAAATCTAAACAAGGTTGTGAACTGCTCTTCATATTCTACCACTGACATCCTTTCTTGCTTCAATAAAATAAATTCTTACTCTTTTTGATAACGGTAAATGAGAGAAAAGTATTGCTCATTAAATACTTTCACAAATTGTTGTCACATAAACGGTACTCCCTTAGTTTGAGCATTCGTCATTCATCTCATGGCTTTCCACCAATTTCGTGCCTCTCCTCGAAGTATAAACGTAGCCAAAGACAGCTTTTGTTCATCAGTTATCCACATAACTGCAAATATTGTTTTCAACTTTCTTAGCCACTCATCAGGCACTAATAGATCAGTTGCCCCCATAAATTCTAGCGGATTCAGTTTCATGAATTGCTCGTGCAAGATTGTACTCCTTGGCACTGATCTTACCATCTGATATTCCATATACTATGCCATCAGATTCGCAAGTCTGTCAGTTGCATCAGATTGATTCTGGACACATGGTTCATACTCTCCTTGCTCCACACCCCTGACTAAAACTAATGAATCTCCTCTTTTGATTGCCCTAAGTGATTCCCATTGTGCCATTCTTTCTATATCAAATAAGAATAAGTACACCATATATATATATATATATAGTTCATACACTCCTTAATGATGTAACTAACACTGACAACACCCTACGGTTCATTGCACTTTATACACCAACTCTACACCACAGCTTTAGTACATAACCAGGCTATGAAACACAGTTCTGAGACAAACCACAGCTCTGATACCAAGCTGTCACACCCCCATCCCACTTAGACATCATGAATGTCACAATAGGAGAGGCGTGAACACATAAGTCACCATACCCACGAACAACATCTTAACTCACACCCGAAAATAAAACACAACAGAATAAATATTATTGCTTTATATAATCATGGACCAACCACACATAAACATAAAGTACATCAGAGTAAATTATCTCATAACCTTACACACAGCTTTCAATATAAGTACATAACAAACCCTCATAAAAACTCAAGCTAACATAAAGCAAAATATAAATAACTCAAATTCTAACGTCTTATACAAAAATGAAAATAAACTAAAAGCAAAGTAACAAGAGCTTTCCCAAGCCCCAAGACACGACGTCTTGACATCAACATGAATGCCACTGCGGCTAAGACCAAGACTACAATGAACCAAATCATCATCTCCACGTTACTTGCCAAAACAATCTGTGTGAGTGTGAGTTAATTATCAACATGCTTATAATAGATAATTAAACTCATAAAGAACGTTATATACATAATCACAAAATCAACTATTAATAGATAATCTACTAATAAATGATATCTTGTGATGTAATGCATGAAACACCCAAATGTGCAATAATGTTAACCCAATATATCTATGGCTCGTTATTAAGGAATGCCCACCGTGACACTCTTAGGCTCGTCCACTGTGACTAAACCTTTGGTTAGCCTGCTATGATTAACTCTCTCTAGTGTAATGCAAGACATATGATATAGATGGTATGCAATATCGCTACATACATATATATAATCACCAATATCACATCGTATACATATCACCGATATCACCTGATATATAACTACCATTAACATCTCATATGAATACACCGCTACTATACATATTAGAAAAATAAACAATTCATTCAATATGAATAAGACTATCTTATATTTTCACTTGTCACCACACACACACGAGATGAAGTTACTCATTGGTTAACGTTAAAGGTTCTTGACCTCTTTTAACTCCTATCATCATAACCATGTTAGTTGTGGAACCACGTTGTATAATTCATCAATAAATATTGAACATAAAAAAATAATTTACCAAATATACACCTTGAATATAATCATTTGAAAATAGGTTTAAAAGTGTCAAAATCCATTAAGTCCTCAAATTTGTCAAAACTGACACAGGTCTCATAACATGGACATAACTTTATGAATTTATACCAAAAAATTCTAAAATTTTGGAAATACAAACTAGACATCTTATAGAGTATCCATGCAAAATTTTATATTTTTTTGAACAAGCCTAAGTATTTATTTGGTATTTTATAAGACAGGGTAATGTTGTAGAAACGAGAATCCAATATCAGATGGTTTATCTTTGAGAGGTTCTCAACATAAGTAAACGATATCAAAATGATCTAAAATTTGGTACATATTATCTCTGCATATCTAATAGATACAGTTAAAATTTCATAATTTTTTAACTACTCTAACTTGTTCTAATGTTTTGTCAAATGCTTTGCCGTAGATCTACTCTGGTTTCGTCCTGAACCCCCCCTTGACCCTTCCTCTTTGATTCTGATTGTGGGGCATTCAATGTACTTGATGTACACTAGAAAGAAGAGGCTTTCCCGTGGGCTGGGAGAGTAGCCGCCTCTTCACTCTCCTTCAGCCGATTCAGATACCGAATCCTATCTCTTAGAGAGAGGTGCAGAAGCTCTATGGAAGGAAGTTGATTCACATAAAGCGCTATTTTCCTTTCGTGTTGAGACTTTCTCTTACCATAGATTTTAAGATATTCATTCCCTCGCGTTCTAAAAAGCGTTTGTAAGTAGCAAGTTATGTCGCTCTCACTGGAAAGGAAAGAGCAAGAGAAAGCGTAGGCCAATCGTGTTTTTATTGAAGAAAGAAGGACTCGTAGGAAGGCCCTTCTTATCGCCCATTTTGGCCTAGGGGTTATAGATCTGGGCAACATAATTTTGCAAAGACAGTTCAATTTTAAAAATTCACCATAATTCGAAATTACAATATTTTTAAGTGAAACCAAAACCCAAATTACCATCATAACTCTAAGTTAAAATGTTCATTAATTCAACCACAAATAGGATTTGTTGTTAGATCAAAACGTCTCCAAACAACAGCCTTATCACAGAGATGACTCTAGTTATGACAGTCATGGATGATTACAAGTTTTTACCATGAAATCTCTCACCATTTACATGGCATATAAGACATAAATATGCAAGAATCCATGAATACACCATCACACAACCATGAACATGAGATATCTCATCTTAGGAATGAAGACACAAGCCTTCCCCTTCAATCTCTTCTTTCTCTTCTTCTTTCTCTCCTTTTTCCTCTCTTCTTCCCTTCTCTCTCTCTCTCTCTCTCTATCTCTCCTTCAGTTGAACGATGAGAAGTCAACAAGCTCTTCACCTAACTTTAAATAACTAAATCTAAGTGTTTTAAATAAGAATGTGAACAATAGTATTATAAAGTTACAAAACTAAAATAAAAAAATCGTAATTGAAATTTATGAGGTGTTATCAAAATACAAATAAATAAAGAAAAACATCAAATTACAGTTTCACTAATGCGTTCCGCTGAGAACTCTAACAAGGTGTAAAAGGGTTATTTTTGAAAACCAAAGAGGATACCTTTATAGTTATTAGATACTTTAGAAGTCTCAATGTAATTTATTAAAAAGACATAAAGGACTTAAGAAAAATTTGTTTGTGGGGGTATACGTATCTTCCTATTGCATGGAATTGTTAGGCATGTATTTCACAATTTGATTGAATGTTTAAATTTAGATGGTAAAATATATGCATTGTTATTTTGAATGAAAAAAAAATTAACCATTACAATTTATACATGAAAAGATCAATGTTTCAAGGTGTAAAAGGGTTATTTTTGAAAAACAAAGAGGATACCTTTACAGTTATTAGAAAGTTTAGAAGTTTCAATGTAATTTATTAAAAAGACATAAAGGACTTAAGAAAAATTTGTTGTGGGGGTATACGTATCTTCTTATTGCATGGAATTGTTAGGCATGTATTTCACAATTTGATTGAATGTTTAAATTTAGATGGTAAATATATGCATTGTTATTTTGAATGAAAAAAAATTAACCATAACAATTTATACATGAAAAGATCAATATTTTCGGGTATTATGTGTAAATGGTCAAACTGCATGTAATTTATTATTATTATTATTTTAACAGCAACCGCATGTGTGGCTATAGGTTTGAAGGTTGATGCTCGTTAAGTTTGCCTAAGTTTGATTATCATTACAAGGCTTGAAATTTTTTTTACAACCGATTATGTTAATGAGCAAATTTGATAATTTTGTTTAAAGCTCGTCGGACATGCAATATATATTATATATTTTAATTATATTTAACTTTACTTTGGAGAAGAAAAAGTGTTTGTTAAGAATTAGATTCGAGATTTTGGCACTTGATTTTTAATCAACAACAAACTGCACAAAACTAACACCATTTATATTCAATTTGTGACAAATTTTATGAAATTTTGGTTAAATGGGCTGACTTGAATTTCTAAACTTTTATTTTGGATGGCCATAGGATTTAATTTTAACGCTGATAAAATTATTACATGATATGGGTCTCGTCCGAACCCATTCCGCCTCCCATTGTGTCAACGAAATCGTCGAAATTAGATCTAGTCGGGGCAAGCACAGTCAGAGCCGTTTACAGCTTTGGGAAGTGGGAGTACATGTAGTGGTAGCTCCCAATGAATAGAGCAGAGGAAGGGGGACAGTGAGTGTGGTAGCTCCCAATAAATAGAGCAGAGGGAGGGGGACAGTGAGTGTGGACGTTTGAGTGAAGAGCGTTAATTGTAATGGGGTTCTCATTAGGCGCTTTCGCTATTCCTATTATCTGCAAAGCCAGCAACAGCAACAACTCGCATGCACTCGACGCGTCGTTCGTCCGACGCGCCGCCGAGATAGCCGACAAGTCCGCCGGGTTCACGTCTCCCCACCCGAACTTCGGCTGCGTGATCGTCACCTCTGCCGGGAAGGTCGCGGGGGAGGGGTACCTCTACGCGCAGGGGACCAAGCCCGCCGAGGTCCAGGCCGTGGAGGCCGCCGGCGACCAGTGCAATGGCGCTACCGCCTATCTGAACATGGAGCCCGGTGACTGCCACGGCGACCGCAATGCTATCTCTGCGCTCATTCAGGTTTACACCTGCAAAAATCATTGCTTTTTCTTTCACCTCTGTTATTGTTGGATAGATATATGTTTATAGATATGTTTATGGAATTATATATTGACTTTGGACTGATACAGTTTGATTAGGCACATTTCATGGGTTTAACAACTTAAAATCAATGCAACTTTGCTTAAAGTTAAACTTCACTTTTGATGCACTTCAACTGTAGGTTCCCTGTCAGGGTTACTTCTTGAGCTTTAAAAGCATCGATTTTCCCTCTAACCTTCGTGTGGGGTTGCTAGTTTAACTGATCAACCTAAATAAACATGTGGAAATATAGTATCACCCCTCACACTTTGAATTATTTTTTCCAGCAATTAAAAGAACATTTATTTTTCTTATCAAAACAATCATTGCCACTCATGTCTTGGTGACATCAAATGTTTTTCATGTAGCACTAAAATTGGCTCTTAACTCCCCACCTCTGCATCTAGCTCCAGGTACTTCATACATCATCAACATCGAGCCTTGGCACCCTTGTCTTCACTAACTGCCCCAACCATCCTTGTCCCTTGCAATCATTGTTGATACTTTCATGCTCAAAGGTCGTTTCAAATTTAGATTTATAGTTTACAAATAAGATATAATACCAGGGATATTCTTATGCTTTGCCTCTCTTTCTTTTCCTTTGGAGCGTAACATTAGGTTTGAGATGCATCCCCATGAATATGTATGCATTAAATTTAATTCATTGTCCATCTATCGACACAACAGATTAATGAAATTTCTACTCTGGAGGAGAATGGATCGGCAATTTGAAGGCAACATGATGCTACCCTATTGATTTGGACTCAAAAGAGGATGATAAGTTGATAATATTCAAGTGTTTAGTCCTATTAGGAGCCTTTGAACTGTTCTTCCTGTATTTTCAATTAAAGGTACCTATGAACCGATAATGCCAAAGCAAACTTTTTTTAAGTATTTTTTGGCAACTAAAAGAGCATTTTCTTTGGATTAACAGTATTAACTCTAATTGCATTCACGTCTCTTGGCAGCCATCATCAACCAATTTGCACCAAAACACCACTCACCTCCAGCCGCTTCTATTAATCCCACCATCATCATGTTAAGGAATGGATCTACAATTGCCACTATCATCACTTACCGTTGTTGTTCATACTTTGACACAGAAAGCTTGTTTCAAAATTCAGATCCATATAAAGGCCATTTCGTACGGCTAGTTCTCAAGAGTACCGGGTGGAATAGATTGGATATAGACCTAACTTTTGACAAAATATATGCAAAGTGGCTCCTTTTAGATACAAACTTGCGTTCTCTCGCTTGGTAGTAACCGTTGCACCCAGCAAAGGCCTCTTTTTTTAATGATAAAAAGTGGTCCATTGCTCAGTGCAGTGGCCCATTAAAATTCCGATATATATTATTTAAAAAAAAATCATGTTGAGATTGTGCTTATGCTTTGCTTCTCTTTCAACTCCTTTTTTATAATAGAACATTGCATTCGAGACATGTATCCTTACATTTATGGATTGAATTTAATTCTTGAGCACATTGCTTGCTATTCATATTTATGACATTTCTTTTATCTTCTTTTTGTTGACAAGTAGAAGTATATTACTAAGAAAGCACCAAAGACGGTGCAACCCGTGTAGCTAGGATGTATACAAAAGGTCATGCATTGGATGCAACATACAAACTAGCACCTAAAAATCTACTGGGAAATGCAATTCACCCAAAAATCAATAAAAGAGTGCAAATTAAAAGGGATAGTCTGCTTAATACAAAAATATGAGGAAATCATTACCATCTCTTTCAGATTGTGGGGAGAGGTCTCCACTTCTTCAAAAGATCTCCTATTACTGTCTTCCATAAGCCCCAAAACAAGTAGAGAGGAGCAGAGCAGTTGACCATGCTTTTCTATCGCAGCCCTTTGGACAACCTGTATGCCAAGAAGCAAAAAAACTCTTAACAGTATAGGCATCACCCACTCCACTTCAAAAAAAAAGGGAAAACATCACACTCCACACTTCCTTGACTGTTAAGCAATGAAGCATAGGCTCAGGTTAAAAGACGACATTGAGAACTTGCCCTTTTTGGATCTGCTCCAAACCATAAGTCATCTGCATTTGAATCTGCCATTGCTGAATCACCCCAAATAATGCCACAACTGAATCTACCTCCTAATCCTGTAAACCCTCTTGAAAGAAGGCGTCTAAACATCACCTACTTGGGATAAAGACCGATAATCTATTACAAAAGCTTCTAGATGAAGAGCAAAACTAAAAGGTTTGGAAATGCATCCTTCAACCTCTACCCACACCAGGTGTCATGCTAGAATAACACCCTATGGCCATCCCCTATTATGAAGTATACAGATTTGGCGAACTCCTCCTTGACCCTCATGATGCTTTTCTAGATACCCGTGTTGTGTGACCCTGTAATCTCCTTCATAGACCAGTCACTCCTGGTATGCTCATACTTTATCTTCCTATGCCATAAGCTTCCACCCTATACGGTGAATATCTACGCCGAGTTGCCCACGTACCAAGCAAGGCTTTGTTGAACAGTTCTACACCAAACCCACCTACTTTAAAGGACTGCACACCTTATCCCACTAAACAAGATGATCTTTGAATTCCCCCAAAATCCCCCCCCTCCCCCACCGGTGCAAGCGTGCACATAAACCCACACAAAAGGAAAAAAAAAATTCTCATTAACTTATTTAACCTCCTTTCCACCAAGATAAAATGGTGAATAGGGAAAAAAAAGTATGTTGGTAAATTAGATTGTGTGCTCTTGATCAACATTACTAACCTTTGGAAGGTAAAGTGGCGAGTCTTATATGTTATATTATTGGAAAAACCTTTATAGTTTGTTAGAAAATTGTATTGGACATTTACCATTATTTCCATATTCGCTTATAGATTTTAGTTTTTAATTAATTTTTATTAGTATAAATAATGTCATTATTGACAAGAAAACCAAAATTTCAAGAATAACAAGGGGACCAAGATTACAAGAATGACAAGAAGAGCCGGATGACAATTAATTCTTTGTCCCCTCCCCCTTCTGGTGCACCCTAAATATATAATATCTAACATTCTAAGTATAGGATCTATATAGTCAATGATTCTCCCTTGATTAGGGAATTATACAGCTCATATATACACAAAAAGAAACTATGACCAGCCTTGATATCTGCCTTAATGACAGCCTTGATATCAGCCTTGATACCGCCCTCAAATTGGTACTGGTGAATCAACCAGTAGTAATTTGGTCATGAGAGATTGATGACCAGTCTTAGGCAAAGATTTGATGAAAATATCAGCAGTTTGATGTTCTGTACGAGCATGGGGTAGAGTAATGATACTCTCATCAAATGTAGTTCGGATGAAATGACAATCCAACTCGATGAGTTTGGTCCGTTCATGATAAACTGGATTCTTGGTGATCTTTATGACACTAATATTGTTAGCATGAAGTTTAGTAGCAGAAGTTGGAGGAAAACCCAACTCTGATAGGAGGCGGTGAAGCCAAATGATTTCTGAACAAGGTATAGACATAGCTCGATATTCAGCTTTTGTGGAGGACTTGGATACTCGTTTTTGTTTCTTGCATTTTCAAGAAATCAGTGCTTTAACAAGATACATACACCAACCAGTTGTAGAACGATAAGCATCGGGCCATCATGCCCAATCAACATCACAAAATCCTTGTGGAAAGAGAGAAGAGCTAGGTGAGAAATAGAGTCTATGTTCAAAGGTGCCATGGACATATTGAATGTTCTGTTTCACAGCAGCCAAGGGATGATGGCAAGGGGAACTCATGAATTGGCTTACCAAATTAACAGCATAAGATACGTTTGGACGAGTGATAGTTAAATAAACTAGACTTCCAACAAGTTGCTTGTATAGTGTAGGATCAATGAGAAGTTTTCCATCATCTTGTCGATACTTGACATTAACTTCTAAGGGAGTGTAGATGGGCGTAGAATTCTCCAAGCATGCTAAGGAAATCAAATCCTTGGCATATTTCTGGTGATTAATAAAAATTCCGCCATTTAGAGTGTGAATCTCCAAGCCCAAAAAATTTTGAAGCGGACCAAGATCTTTCATGTGGAAGAAGGTACACAAGGTATGTTGAATTTTACGTATGCCTTCTATATTAGAGCTTGTAATTATAATATCATCAACGTAGACAAGAAGAATTGTAATATTAGTTGAGGAGTTGTGAAGGAATATGGATGGATCATTCTGGCTTTGCACAAAAGAAGTGTTTTGTAAGGTCTGTCGAAATTTATCAAACCAAGCACGAGGGGCTTGTTTTAGTCCATAAAGAGAGTGACGTAATCGACAAACCTTACTGTATAAAACATCATGCACACCGGGTGGAAGCTTCATGTAAACTTCGTCTTTAAGATTGCCATGGAGAAAAGCGTTTTTAACATCCATTTAGAAGAGTGGCCATGACTGTGAAGCTGCAACAACAAGAATTGTTCTGACAATGGTCATTTTTGCTACGAGAGCAAAGGTTTCTTCATAATTAACACCATATTCTTGTCGATTTCCAACAGCAACAAGACGTGTTTTGTAACGATCCAAAGATCCACCAGATTTGATTTTCACATAGTAAACCCACTTGCACCCTATGGATTTGATATGCTTAGGGCAATCAACAATATCTCAAGTATTATTTATGGCAAGTGCAGCAAGCTCTCCCTCCATTGCTTGCTACCAACAAGGTTGTTCTGCTGCCTGAGAATAAGAATTAAGTATTGCAATGGATGATAAGTTAGCAAGAAAGGATATGTTAGGAAATCTATAACGATCAGGTAGTTTTGAGCAACGACTTGACCGGCAAGGAGATGGCTGTTGAAGAGTTAAATCAGGTATAGGAGAAAGTTCTCGGCTAGGCTCTGGGTTGATAGAACGTTGATTGTCTCGTCGCGTATAAACAATCCATAGCTTAAATCTTGTTATCTCAGAAGAGTTAGTGAAATCATACAGAAATGAACTGGAAGATGGGGGTAGAGGACTATGATGCATTTGAAAAAAAGAATTGATTTTCTAAAAATATGACATTTCGTGAGACACGAATAGGACATGCAACAGGGTCATAACAGAGAAAACCCTTTTGATGAGAAGCATAACCAAGAAAAGCACACTTGACAGATTGAGCAGATAGTTTGTTTCTTTCACAAGGTGGAAGATGAACAAAACACACACAACCAAAAGTATTAAGATGACTATAGCTAGGGGTCTGGGCATGCAGACGAAACTAAGGAGACTTGATTCTGCAACTTTGTGGATGGAAGTCTATTAGTTATATGAACAAATGTAGATATGGCTTCGATCCAAAAATGAGAAGGTACATATGACTCCAGCAGAAGTGTCCAAGTTACTTTTAAAAGATGCCTATTTTTTCTTTCTGCCTCTCCATTTTGTTGCGGGGTGGAAGGACATGACCATTGAGAGAGAATCACTTTGGTACCAAGAAAAGCTTGAAAATTTTTAGAAAGGTATTTGCCACTAGAATCAGAATGAAGGATCTTAATTGTCTTAGTGAATTGATTCTTAACAAGAGCCAAAAAAGATTTAAAGGCCTCAAAAATTTCTGACTTGGAATGCAAAATTAATCCATGTGTTACGGCTAAAATCATTAATAAATGTAACAAAATATTTATGATGAGAATGTGAAACAATAGGGGCTATACCCTTAACATCACTATGTATCAAAGCAACTGGTGGTGATCTCTCTGTGAGGAGGAAAAGGCAGAGTCTTACTTTTGCCTAGGTTGCAACTTTCACACTTGTGAACTTCATGTAACGTAACATCATTTTTATTCAATAAAATTCTAAATTTGAACATAAAAGATAGCTTTTTAGCATTGGGATGACCAAGGCGTCTATGCCATAAGCGGAAAAAATTATTAGAAGAAGAAACATTAGAGAACAAAGATGGATAGACCAGTGAGGTTGAGATGCTTAGAGGAAATAAACGTCTCAATTTAGGTCCCTTCATGATCACTTTCCCCGAGACCTGATCCTGCACGAGTCAACCCATGGAAGAGAATGAAACAGTGCAATTGTTATCGATAAGTTATCCAATGGAAAGTAGATTGGATGATAGATATGGAGAGTAAAACACATGTTGCAAGGGTAATGAATGTGGAATAGAACCAATAGCTCTGATGGGTAGACATTTTCCATCGGCTGTATGGTCCCTTGATAGGGTGTAATATCAGTAAGATGGGCTAAGGAAAATGTCATATGGTTTGAGGCACCATAATCAACATAACAGGTTTGGGGTTTGGGTGGTTTACTTGTGATTCCATGTGCAAAAAGAGCTGAATGGATCTTTTGTTATACTACCTCAGGAGTAAGACTTGACTGCTGAATGTGCTCTTGTGGTGGCAGAGATTGCTACTGGGAAGGCTGAAGCACAGCAGCAGCTATAGAAGAAAGTGCATTATGGTGGAAGGTGTGAAGAGCTCGAGTTCCTTTGTTTTGTGGCCTTCGTCGACAATTAGCAATAATATAACCATCCTTTTTGCATTAGTTATAGAATTTTTTTTGACATTGAAAAGCTATATGACCATATTCCTTACAACAGTAGCATTGAATTTTACTTATGTCATGAGTCTCGACCGGGCCAGCGTAAGCAACATTCAAAGACGATTCTCCTTTGTGTGCAATTGCAGCTTGAGTAATGAGACGTTGCTCGGAAGGTTTGCCCTAACTCTCTCATATTCGCTTCATAGTTTCATTAAGAATTGATGCCATTGAGTGTCCTTATGAGCTTTTTGAAAATCTGGAAGAGAAGTTGCTGAGATAGTTGAATAAACCACATCAGTATATTCAATTCACATGGTCATAAGACCCGAATAGAAATCTTGTATAGGTTGATTCCCTCGTGAATAAGCGGATATATCACATTCAATTGATATTTGCGAGCTGAATTATATTGATTATACACCTTGCTCAAATAGTCCCACATCTCCTTCGCAGTCTTGTAAGGTTGGAAATTAAGAACAATTTGTTGATCTAGAGAACTTGAGATCCAACTTATAATCCTAGCATCAATAGTTTCCCACTGACTTATCTTGCTAGGGTCAGTAGGTTTACTAACCGTACCATCGATGTAGCCCCAAAGATCTTTTCCTTTAACAAAAAGATGAAACTGAAATTCTCATGAAAAGTAATTGTTTCCATTGAATTTAACCGGAAGTACTTCAGACTTATCACCCATGATAGATCCTTGGAATGACAAATTCTAAAGAAGTGAAAAAGAATGGCAATAGAAATCCAAGAACAAGAACAAGGAAGTAAGAAGATCAATGACTCTCTTATGATCAGTTTGGCTCTGATACCATGACAAGAAAACCAATATTTCAATAATAACAAGAGGACCAAGATTACAAGAATGACAAGAAAAGCAGAATTACAATTAATTCTCTGTCCTCTCTCCTTTCTGGTGCACCCTAAATATATAATATCTAACATTCTAAGTATAGTATCTTTAAAGTCAATGATTCCCCCCTGAATAGGGAATTATACAGTCCACATATACACAGAAGGCAACTATGACGAGCCTTGATATCAGCCTTAATAATTATGACATCATGGTTCAGTTCTAGTTGACTCAATGGTTGAAACACTAACCTTGAATTTGGTATGTTTTCTAGTCCAATGAATGGGCTGGGTTTTGAAACAAGCTCTAGACCTTTGCATTGGTCTGCCTGCATTTGTTAGTTGTTACTTTGTTGTGATTCCAATTTGCATTAGGTTCATTGTTTTGGCTTTTTTGTCGAGGACATGATATCACAGGACTGAAATAGTTGTGTTGTTGGCAACCAAGGAACAAAATTTTCAGTTGTTTCCATTGAAACGGCCGAAACGTTTCCATTTCCTAAGAGACCGAAACGAAACACTAGTGGAATAATAAAACACTACTATTTCCATCAAAACAACTAGAATATAGAAAAATGCATCAAAATGCAATGCTACATGCTAAAACAATAAGTTGTGTCAACCCGAATTTAAGACTTTCCATAAATATTGTATAATTTTCATTGAGAAAAATATAAAATATTGTATTTTAATATTTGTTACTTTTCAAATGTTTTTGAAACATCTGAAACATTTCCGAATTGTTTCCGAAATGTTTCCGTTTCCGAGCCAACCGAAACGACCTTTCGAAACAAAATTTTGATCCTTGTTGGCAACATGTGTTTATTAAACAATAAGATAAGAAAAGGGATAATATGTAGGATGAACAGTTGCACAGATATTATCAGAGTGAGTGAGACTCTGGCAAACTTGAAAAGCTAATTGGAAAACATGCGAGTTGGATGGTTACTGGATGGGATATTAATTTAAATGTAGTTTGATACATCTAAAGGTTCCTTTATTCCTTGGGAAGAACAGAAAAAGGGGGTAGGGGTGGGGGAATGGGGCAGTAATGATGCTGAGCATATAGTTCAGGGGTGAAAGTTTGTGTCCAATGGTAATACAGTGGTTGTTGAGATTTGCTATCTTTGTTCATGAAGATTGCCATGCTTAAATAATTTCTACATGATACCATACTCGCACCTTAGAGACAATGTCTGCATGTAACGGATGTTCTGTTCATTAGGCCGGCATTACTCGAGTTGTTGTGGGGATCAGGCATCCTTTGCAACATCTTCGAGGCAATGCTATTCGTGCATTGAGAAGTGAAGAACTTCAGGTGGATGTTCTTGGGGAGGATCTACAAAGTAAAACAATTGAGGTATGTATTCAACTTTATTTGCTTCCTTAATTTACTTGAAAGTTTTCTTGTATAACTAACTTAAAATACCGATATATTTGCCTATTCCATTAGTTTATTTTTATTTTATTCTGGTTGCCACGGAATTCAACTTTTCTATGAATTTTAACACTGATATTGCCTATTTTAAATCAAATCGTAAGATTTTCAGCTAATTGCCTTCCTGATTTTGTGAAATAAAAATCTTTTAAGATTGGTGATATGGGTAGGAGCCATTTTGGGCTTGCCACCATGTCTTTTCTAGAGCTGATTTATCTCAATCCAAAAAATGGGACATTTTATGGTTGATTGGATTTGGTAATTAAATATTCCAACTCAACTCAACTAAGTCTCTTCCCAACTACTTGGAGGCGGCTACATGGATCGTGTTTCACCATTCTGCTCTATCAAGGGCCATAATATCAGTTAAGACCGCAATATAACATCTCTTTCTTTATTATCTCAACCCAAGTTCATTTTGGCCGACCTCATCCCCTAGCATTACTTTGAATGTCGATAGTGTCACTCTTCCGAGTTGGGGTTGCATCCTCATCTTAATTACGTTCATTGTGCTAACATGTTTCTTTATTGCCTAACACTCGGTACCATAAAGCATGGCAAAAATTTTCCTTTTAATCTCATATGTATGTGTTGATTGCACAAGACATGCAGAATTTTATTTTATTTTATTTTTTGGGTTAAGCTTATTTATACACACCTAAACAACCTGCTCCAAGATGCAAATTATTCCACCGCTTGGTTCACGTTGCCTTAGTTCTATGAGAAAAATTATACACTCTTTAGTATGTCTTGGCCTTCAAGACTAACTATCTCTTCATTCCTATATTTGTTTTTACTAAAATTGCATTCCATATGTTCAGTTTTATTCCTCCTTATCTTAAACCCCCTTGATTCTAAAGCTTCTCTCAAAAGTTCTACCTTAGCATTTGCTCGTACTTTTGTACCACTAAAACATTATCATCAGCAAATAGAATATACCATGGTTCCTTATCTTGGGCATTTCTAGTAAATTCATTCATAATTAATGCAAAAGATGAAGTCTTAATGCAGATCCTTGATTGTAAACTTACAGTGGTAGGAAAACCACTAGTTTCATTTACAACTGTCCCCATGGGGGTCATAGCTCCTTCATACAGATGTTGTATCATTTCAATATATCTATTTGTGACACCTTTCTTTCACAACTTCATATTAAATTTCTAGGAACCTTATCATAGGCTTTCTCTGAGTCTATAAAAACCATATGAAGGTTTTTCTTTCTTTCCTCTATACCTTCCCATCAGTCTTCTTAATAGATAAATCACTTTCATTGTTAACCTTCCAGGTGTAAACCCAACGTGATTAACTGATACTTTTGTTTTAAGTTTTAACATATACTTGATCATTCTCTTCCATAGGTTCATACTATAACCCATAACCTTAGTAACCCTCTAGTTTGTACAACTTTAAATCTCTCCCTTATTTTTTTATGTAGGTACTAAAATACATTTCCTCCCCTCATCCAATATTTTCTTTGTTACTATAATTTTATTAAATAATTTTGTTAACCAAGACACAACTATTTTTCTTTTTTTAATTATTTTTTTGACAACTAAACGTAGTATATAAAAGAGCAGGCACAAAGGGAGTGCCACCCTTACATCAAAAGCAAAATGCGGCCTGTGCCATTTGTACAAAGAAGATTACTCAAGAAACTCCACAAAATCTAAGAATTGGTTCAAGAAGGGATCTACTTAACCTTTGACCAACTATACAACAAGGTCAAGAATCTAGTTTTAATCTCGAACATGAGACTTTCAATGCCTTCAAAAGTCCTTCTGTTGCATGCACACAATAATCCACATCAAAGCCAAAGGCACCATAAGCGACGCCTTTTTCCTAGGAGCTTCCAAACCTCAATAAGGATGCCATGTGGTCCTAAAGCTCTCCCTTTTGGTAATTAGACACTCTTATCAGCTCAAAATTGGATGCAACAGTGGCCTGTTCTGCACTCCCTTTCTAGACTCCCTATCTCTCTCTCTCAAATGCACACAAACATGCACCCACACACCTACAGACACCCACAGACATACATACACACGCAGAGATACATGCACTAATGTAGAGATGTGTGCGCGCGTACACACATCAAGTGAGATACCTGTATGATTAGACAATAAGACAATACACGAGGAATATGAAAAGTTTTTCAGAGATTAGTTGCTAGAAAAGTCCATGAAATGACAATTTTTTTGAAAAATTATTTGGATAGACGAGAACTCCATGTTGCGAGAAGGCCTCACTAGGGATGCCATGTGGTCCTAAAGCTCTCCCTGTTGGTAATTAGATACTCCTATCAATTCAAAATTAAGGTGCGACAGTGGCCTGTTCTGCACTCTCTCTCTCTCTCTCTCTCAAATGCACACAAACACAAGCGCACACCTACAGACATATATGCACACACAAAGATACATGCACTAATGTAGAGACGCTTGCACGCACATACACTTCAAGTGGGATACCTGTATGACTTGAGAATAAAACGATACACGAGGAATATGAAGAGTTTAGAAATTAGTTGCTAAAAAAGCCCAAAAAAAGACAAAAAAAATTTAAACTTTTTGGATAGGCAAGGACTCCATGAAGCGACTTTGTGATGCAGAGAATGCAAAATTTTGGTGAGGCCAAAATAAACTGCATAGGCTGATAATATTAGAGAGGACTGAATCGATGTATAATATAACCAAATATTCCAAACAAAATCATTTAGGGTTATGGATTGAATCAATGAATAGGAAGTAGAGCTTCATGAGCCTACTCGATACAACATGGATCTGGATCTTCTTTATGCATGCAGTTCCCATTTTGTTTGTTTTGTGGGGATTTTTTTTGATGGTGTTATTGCTATCAAAAAGGAAAAAAACATTACTTATTATTGTTCAACTTTCACATATTACTTGTTTTTTCACTATCGACCAGAAGTGCTGTTATTAGTAGTCTAGTCTAGTACTCTGCATGTGAGATCTGCATTCTGTCCTTCATTCTAGAAGCTTATATATGCCCCATCTTTTTTGGGATCAATGACTACCATTATTAGTTTCTAGGATAAATGTGTGTAAGGGGTTCTTATTGGATTCCTTTATTTTTTTTTCCTTCAATTTTTTTTTACATTTCATGTTTACGGTCCCATGTTGTTTAAAATTTGTATTTCATGTTTATCACATGTTGTTGCTGATTATATTATTTATCAATGCTGGAAATATATTACATTTTGCCACATAAAATGCAGAGAGTTGTGTCATAGGTATAGGTTGATGGAGTTGCTAAACGACATGCAGAGAGTAGTGTCATAAGTGTAGGTTTGGGTTCATGTGTTATATCTTTTGTTTTTGTTTTTTATTTTAAATTCATTAGATGTTTTGGTTTAAATTCTTTAACCATTGGAGAACAATATTTGAAATTTGTAAGATGTATTCCAATACACATTATCAATTTTTCCAGAATGCACATGTTCTTATTTATTTTTTGTTGGTAATTGGGAAGTATATTATGTTGCAGAAGCACATGTTATCATCTTTTTCTGTTAGAATGATAGGGGCATATATCTTTATTATAGGACTATAATATAATTAACCTTTTGTTATAAACTTATATATATATATATTTATTTATTTTTACTTATCTACAAAACGAAAAAAAGAATATGATCTGTATTGCATAGAGGTTATTTTAGACTTGAAAAATTATCTTGGAAGCTAGATGTTGTAAACTTAAATAATATTTATTTTGGTAATGTGGCTGAAACTAGTTAGATAAATTGTAAAAGAATATTGATTTTGAGTAAGACTTTAGATGCAGTAAGAGTACTGCAGAATGCAGATGGGCTAGGATAATAAATTTTAAAGAGATGGTTGGTATGAAAGTACAATTTACGGAATAATAAACTAAGTTACTCCATCAGAGGTGATGTACCATTCCCATTGCTGTAGAAACCTTCCAACAACTTCCATTGTCATAGGTGCATTTCCATTGGGCAAAGCTTCTTGGCTAAATACTTTTTTCAGTTCTATTTCAGTCTTCAGGTGGTATAGAGTTTCTCTGTGGATAAAATTGCTGACCAGGTTTTCTCTAACGTTTTAGTTCTGTATTTTAGGAAGCCCTGAAATCCTGCCTCTTGGTCAATGCTCCATTGCTGTACAGAGCTGCCTCTCAAGTTCCATTCTCTGTTCTCAAGTATGCAATGACCCTTGATGGTGAGCATTGCACTTTTCAGAAGACCATCTCACCGATTTCTAAGTTTATTCTTTGACAGGGATGAATCTGATTGATCTTTAATTACTTTTAGGAACCAAAAAGTTTTTAATTACTGGGAATTGTTGCTCATGGATTATTGGCAGGAAAAATTGCAGCCAAAAGTGGACATGCATCATGGATAAGTAGCAAAAAGTCAAGAAGTCGAGTTTTTGAGTTACGGGGTAGAAGCGATGCTATTATTGTTGGAGGAAATACTGTACGCAGGGATAGTATGGATCTTCATTATCTGTTGTGTTTAAATTGCTGTAGATGTCCAAAAACATATTGCATGCTGTTCTAATTCTACTTCATAATACAGATCCACAATTAACTGCAAGACACGGAGGTGGTCATTTGCCCATGCGGATTGTGATGTCTCAAACACTCAATCTTCCTGAGGTAGCAAATCTTTGGAATGTTGCTGACGCACCAACTATAGTTGCAACACAAAGAGGTGCTAGAAAGAGTTTTCAGAAGTTTCTTGCATCCAAAGGTGTTGAAGTAGTGGAGTTTGACATCTTAAATCCTAAAGATGT
This sequence comes from Euryodendron excelsum, assembly GCA_033060915.1. NCBI lineage: Eukaryota > Viridiplantae > Streptophyta > Magnoliopsida > Ericales > Pentaphylacaceae > Euryodendron > Euryodendron excelsum. Next base: position 29,698,676 of record CM065390.1, read on the forward strand.
CATGGAATACTTATATGATCGTGGTTACCTTTCAATTTTGTGGGAGTGTGGAGGGACATTGGCTGCGTCTGCTATTTCATCTGGTGTTATACACAAGGTATTTGTTGTTATTTTCTTTGTTAATGTATACAGCATTTCTTGATACAGTTGGTCAATCTTCTGCAATTTTCACTTGAATTAAGCAAAGTCAACACAGTATTGAAACCCCTCTATAATATTTGATGGCAAGTTGATATCATTGGTGGGCTAAGAATCCCAGATTCTCCATTCTTTGCAATGTTCTATGGGTTTATGAAAATTTTGATTCTTTTGGTATCATAAGGCTAGCTGCTTCTCTTGGAATTTTCTTTAAAGCTTTGAACTGTTTATTTGGCTCCAGTGTGCATGTTATATCTGAATACTTATTTCTCTTATTCTACATGTTTTTAATGCCTTGAATTGTTTTTGCTCCAGTGTGCATGTTGTAACGAATATGTATTGCTTCCTATCCTACAATGTGTTTTTATTGACCATTGTCATGACTCACGAACCCCTGCTGCGCTTGCTTATTTCGATTGGCAGGCTACCGAATGGATTCTTTTAGCTTCTAGTATAATACAGTAATCGCATGGTTTAGTTCTGTAACTTCTGTTCCCATTGTCTTGTATCTTAGATTCAGATTATCCTTTGGTGATTCTATTCATGGTTTAATTACTCCTGTCTGTCTTGATATTTCTGCTTGACTAAGGTGCTGTTGCAATAATTTGATTCAAATAAGTAAAACATGGATTCAACAAATACGTAGATCGTAAGAAAAGGTCTATCTAAAAGTTGCATCTCTTTTCGGCTCCCATGTAATTTTGCTTGCACAATGGTTGTTCATATACGTCTGACTTGTTGATGCAGGTGTATGCATTTGTTGCTCCTAAAATTATTGGTGGAAAGAATGCACCATCTCCTGTTGGTGAACTTGGGATGGTTGAGATGACACAAGCATTGGAATTAGTTGGTGTGTGCTATGAGCAGGTTCATGTTCATTTTTTGTTTTTACTATTAATGGCAAGAACAGTTTGAAATTGTAAAGCTTTTTTCCTTTTGCAATATTTTTGTAGCAACATTTGTTATTTAGCTTCTCTTTCAATGCTAAATCTTCTTTGTGTAATGAAAATTCACTAAAAGCACCAAAATGAAGGTGCAATTGATGTATAAAGGAGGAATGGAACCAATCCTCGATATCAACCAACCCTTAAGGACTACCATATTAACAAAACTATCTTAATTTTTTTTTTATTGGGTAAGTAAAACTATCCCAAAGGATTAATTAAATAATACTTAGTTGTGAAGGACTCCTTCAACCAAAAAATAACACCGCCGTATGTTCTTCATCTAACTGGGGACTGCTCCACCTTGAATGTCATTCCTCTGCTTCCACAAACTCCGAAAGAAGAAGCAGAGGGGATGTCATCTGCTCCTTTACACAACACCCATCAAGTCTCTAAATTATTTTTGGCATCAATGGACCATCTATGAGGCTGCTTCAACCAAGGTTGAAAAGTGAAAGCCATTCAGGCAGTATCTGTTATGGCTACTCTTCTTGTTTTTCTCAACTAATCCGGTTAGATTTATCTGAGTTTATTTTCCCAATCACTGACTTGCTGAAGTCAACTTCTATTAAGGAGAAAAAGAATAGTGCCCTGGCATCATGCTATCCTGCACGTCAACTCTACCTATGTGGTTGTGCCGAAAATGTGAATCAGAGCTATTCTAGAATTAGATCATTTACAAATTAAATAATTAGTTGTGTTTGGCTGAAAATGAACGACTCAAAAATTATTTTTAGTTACATTCATATGAAAATTTTAATTTGGTCATTCCTTTTGAAACATGGAGCTTCCTAACTTGAAATTAGGGGACTCAAATTCTACTCTGTTTGATGCCCACGCATTTTTTTGAATTAACTCATTTAGAAATTGATAGATTTTGAAGTAGTTAATTCAAAATGAAGTCCATTTGTGCAATCAAATGGGCAGGATGTTACTCCATTATCTTTCTGAAAATTGGCTTCTTGTTATCTGAAACCAAGCAAGATTTTAAATGGTGGTTTATTTTATTTATTTAATTATTATTTTTGCTATGAAGTTCTCCAGATATTTTCTTCTTCACTGGGGAAAAATGAGAAAACAGAGCAAATGATATGAATATATGTTCTTCTGTTAGGTGTCTACCTTGACAAGTGGATGAACTCTGTCCTCACCTCTATGTTCTCTGTCATCTAGTGCAGTCATGCGCTTGTGATGCCATAGGGGTCGTATATATCCTAGTAGAAGTTCTCTATTTTTTGAAGTTTCATTTTATGAGAAAAGCTGCTAGGTTTCTGAATATGTTCCGTACACCTTTTGATGTGATGTAGTTGCTTACTTTTGAGTTTTGACTATTGAACTGCAGATTGGACCTGACATGCTTATGAGTGGATTTCTTCAGCCTGTCCCAGACCTAACACCTGTTATTCCATCAGTGGAGGAAACTTCTGCAATTGATCCATCAGTTACTCCTTATGAATCATGCATAGTATTCTTTTATAAGACATGGGATCCTTATGGAGCTTTTTCAAACTTCTCTCCTCATGCAATTCGAATGACTGGTGAAAGTGGCAATTATCTCACCTGGCCAAGTGTGGAACATTATTATCAGGTGACTTGCTATTTCTAGAAGTTCTTTTTGCTTTTTGATGCTTTTTGTGGCTATACTGTAAATGTTTTTTGTTCTGCTCCAAATGCAGGCGCACAAGTTTGTTGGGGTGAATGATCCTGTAGCCAAAAATTGTGTGGAAGACATTAGATCTGCAAAAAGTCCTGAGGAAGCAGCGCGAATGGGAAGGATAATGCAGAGGCAGCGCCCTGATCTGGTATGGTTTGAAATACTGATGATTATGATGTGTATTGACCTCAAACATGACTATTCAGCCTAATGCATTTACAGTGTTAAGCATGCAAGTTTGTTCTACCATGTTAGCATACTAGTTTGAAGAACATTTAGTGATTACAATTTGATAATTTCTTATCAGTGGTCAAATAATTGATCATTATGATCTGTATTGACCTCAAACTTGACTATTCAGCCTAATGTGTTTACAGTGTTAACCCATCATAGTTTGTTCTACCGTGTTAGCATACTAGTTTGAGGAATGTTCAGTGACTACAATTTGATAATTGCTTGTCAATGGTTACTAGATTAATATACGTTTTACTTGAATTATCATTGTGCATTCCTATTTTTAACATGATTTATTGATGTTGCTAACATGACTGACCTTCTAATTTTGCGGCAATGTGGTGGCAAGTCCTTACTATGTGCTGGCTGAATTGGTGATAGCATTTCATTCATGTTATCACAGATTGAACATAGACAAGCATATTATATAGGCCTCGTAAATTAATGAACGAAGTACGGGACCTTCACACTCGGACTGTAAATCTGGATGTTTGACATCCAAAAAAAATTATAGAGATTTCTATCAGATTGTAGTAGTAATGTTTTAATATTGAAGAAGTTGAATTTTAGAAGCTTATGATAATACATTTGCATGTGAAACGCTTTTCAAAAACCACTACTCAAGATCAAAGAAACTCTATCGGCGAATCACTTTGAGATGTCATCTACCCATTTGAAAAAAAATTGCAAGAAGAAGAAAAGAAAAACAGAATGCTAGTGTTTGAGTTTCTGTAGATCATATATTTCTTTTGCTAGGACAAGCTGAAGAAGTTGGACTTTGATTAAAGTAACATGTATCAATTTACATATATGCTTAAGCATTTTAAAAAAAAATGTTATTTTCATCTGTAATGATAAAACTACCTACCTATGTAAAAGGAGCAATATTTGTGGTCAATGTTATGAGATATGAATCTGTTTGTTATGCGTTCATGTACCACATTTGCAGTGGCATTATTTATTTTGTTCCAAATGTAACTGTGTATACAAATTATTCTGCAACACTAAACTTATAAAAAAGAAAAGAATTTCTTCTGACAAACTAAAGTATTGTTATAAATTGTTTGATTACAGAAAGGTTTGTGTGGAAAGAAATGGAAACTTCTCTTTACAGCAGCTTGTGACTTGGCTTGCTGTTTTGAGATGTACATATCTTGTCTTGGCGAACCATGTGGTATATGATAATATTTATTATCATGTGACTTGTTCTTGCTTTTGATCTTTGAATAACTGACATTGGTGTATTAGAAGAGTGGCGTCCTTTGGTCAGAACTATGGCTATGTAATACATCATTATTCTATGTAAATTGTGCATAGTGATGCTCATCTAGTCCCATGACTTCTCTATATTACAGATATGCTATTACCATAACTTCATAATATGTAGAAATACATGCTACAGTAGGTTTGGATTGCGGGCGTAACTTGTGAGGTTAGTTGGCTCTATCTATGAAAGGGGTTCATTATCTCAGTCTAGGTTTCTGCATCTAATGGTGGAACTTTGAATTATATAGAGAAATTGTAAGGAGTACCCTATGAATTACCTTGAGACCGGTCAATCTTCATTCTTGGCTTTCTTCTGTTTGTTTCTGTTTCATTGTTAAGACTAATATACTCTATTGCCCACATTTTTAGCTTGTGTCTGTCCATGCATTTGTAATGTGGAGTGCTTAAATTTAAAGGTGGAACACTAATGGCACTGCCCTAAATGAAACATACCTTCCACAAGATATATATTTTTTTTGTTGCTTTCTATCCTTTGATAGGTCTTGTATTGTTTCTAAATGTCTTAAATAAACATCATTTCATAGAGCTTATAAGTCTGTATTAAACTTTCATACCAATATACCATATCCCTTATGTTGTAAATGGACTCGTCTTGAGATGACTGTTCTAATCAATTCATATTCTTGTAATAGCTGTTATTTTGTAGCCTCAGGACCATAGTTGATTAAAATATTTTAATCATATATCATTATTATAAAACCTATCCCTGAAAAAAAAAAAAAATTTCTAAAGGAAAAACAAAGGATTTTGATGAATTTGAACTAAAAACATGCATGATATGTCATGTAGTTTGCATTATTAGTTTGAACATTTTCATTTGCTTAAAAATTGTTCTTAAAAATTGATCAAAAAACTTTAGTCTTTCATTAGTCTTGGGGTAAGAAACTGAGAAAAGGATGGTCCTTCATGGAATTGTGAAGTGAGGAGGTTAACATGCTTATGGCCCTTTCTATTGCATTTCAATTGCAAGTTGTGGGTTGGAGACACTAGGTGAAGGAAATACGGTAAACTACATAAAATGGTATTGGAGACCAAGCTGGGGAGAGAGGACACAATCTACGGGAGAGAGAAAAGAAGGGAGGCAATAATGGAGAGCAATGGAGATTATGTAGAATTGGAACTTCTAGAATTGGGCAATTATGAATACATTACTTGGAGAAGGAGATGGAAGCCCCTTATTTGTAAGAGGCTTAGGTGCATGATTATTCATTCTCTCTCTCTATCTCTGTCTCTCTCTCATTTTTGGAGATCATGTTGAGGTTGAGTTACTCAAAAAGAGGGGATTGATGCAGCCTAGATCATGTAGGACTGAAATGAAGGTGATAATTAATCGATACAACTTACATTGTGTAATGAGGAGTTTTTCTGATCTATTGTTGTATTTTCTTGTTTTGAGGTTGGAAGTAAAATTTGGGGCTTTATTGGTTACAAGAAGTGGAAGGGTGAGTATTAGATAGTTTTTGCATGGTTTTAGGGTTTATGAGGCTGTAAGGAGACATTAGCCCTTGGACATGAATAAAAGTTGAAAATTTGTGATTTGTTTTTGCCTCTCTTCTTCTTATGAATCTTATTTCCTCTCTCTGAGGCTGAAGGGAGACATTAGCCCTTGGACATGAATAAAAGTTGAAAATTTGTGTGTGTGTGTGTCTCTCTCTCTCCACCCTAGCTCTTCTTGTTCTGTTCTTCTGTGGTGAATGGGAGACTTGTAAGACGCAATCTGCCTCCTTTCTTCTTTTATCTCATTATATCACATGCCTTCTTAAAAAACAGCATGCTGTGTTTGTGCACCATCTGCTCAATGAAAGTTTCATAATAGTTGGGTAAGATCAATGGGATAGCTTGGAAGATGTAATGCTCCATCGTTTGTTTCCTTTTTTCTCTAAAAAAGGGCAGCCTAGTGCATGAGGCTCCTGTGACTATGGGATCTGGGGAGGTTTAGCTTTATGCAGGCTTCCCTTTCCGTTCGGAGAGGTTGTTTCCATGTTTCGAACCCTTGATGTCCAAGTTATGATGGTTCTACCTTACTGCTGCGCTGAGTTCTCTTGTTCTTTCATCCCTATCTCACAATATTGCATATTTTATTTACATAAATAAATCAGCACTGGATTTTCCCACCTCTTAGAAGAAAGTCTTATGCAAGCTAGGTTAGATCTATTTGGTTTGGTGAACCATTGAAGATACCAATTGACAAGTGCAAGAACCTCAATATTGGAGATTATGAAACTTGTGGTCGAGGTTTCTCTACCAAATGGGGTTTGATGAACTAGTGGATGCAGAACTAACATGAATAAGATAATTAATGGGTCTAATTTAAGTAGTTCTATTAAGTATTTTCTGGACTGATATCGTTGTGTTTTCATGTTTTTAAGGAGATTTTTTTTTGTTGCGAGACAATATGACATATGATGAATATTAGAAAATTTTACAGGATTTTAGGGTCTTATGAGGCCTATAAATGGGCCTCATTGGTTTTAAACGAGGTTAATTCTTTTTTTTTTTTGGTAAGTTATTAGACAAGATTAATTCTTGGAGATCAGTAACATCAAAAATTTGGTGAAGAGTCTCTGCATGTGCCCTTTCTCTCCCACCCCTCCCTTTCTACTCTTTCTTCTGTTTTGTCACACCCCCCCCCCCCCCCCCCCCCCCCCCCCCCCCCCCCCCTTCTTCTGCCTTCTTTCCTCGTCACTTTCTCTTTTTTGTTATATCTCTCAGTTATCTCATCTCTTATTCCTATCTCCTTCACTGCGCCTTGCTATTTATCACTGTCATTTAGTTATTTTTCTCTTCCCCTATCTCTGTTGTCTTTTGTTTTGAATGGAAGGCTTGGGAGACATGGTGTGCTCTTCCTCTCCTATCTTTCTTATTCTCTTTTTTCTCTCTTTCTCATCATATCAAATTTTTTTATTAAAAAATCAGCATGATATTTGCCCACCACCTCCCCAGATCCCTTGTCAGGCCTGACACTCTGTTAGAGGAATGAAGTTAACTATAGTGGAGATAGAGGTTGATGCAGGAGCAATCAAAGTGCAAGGGAAGATTAGGCAAGGAAACTACTCCATTTGTTCCAGCAGCCTTTTGTTTTCTATGCTTCTTTTATTATCTATTAGGTTTTTTTTTTATCTTTTAAATAATCATGCTCTGGTTGTTTTTTTTAGTTTAAAAGTTATACATTAGTCATTTGAGTCAAGTAAGTAGGGTTTTTTCTTTTGTCTTTTTTTTTTTTTTTTGTTGGGGAAATATTAGGATTGATAGTTTAGCTAGAAATAGGACTTAAACTGCTGACTGCTGCAATATTAGCTTTCTTATTCAGAAAACTAATGAAAGAGGCATTATTCTGCTGCTAAACCCTAGAATCTCAGTTATCTTACTTCTGACTTCAATATTTGCATTCTTTGCTGTTACTCAATTCCATTAAGGTGTAGATTTGAACAAATCACACTAATCAGGCTGCTGGTTCATCTTCTGATGCACCAAATTATGGTATGAGAGCCTAAACCCTAGGTTCTACACGATGGTTGGACGTGGTAGAGGCCGTGGTCAATGAGGAACAAAGCCTACATACAGAGATGGCTGAGATGTGTCGAATGATTGAAGATTTGTCCGAGCTGTTTGTTCACTTGTTGAAGATGCAATACTCCATCCCTTTCCTGTTTCTTTTTTTTCCTCTTCTTCTTCTATTTCTATCTCAAAATGTCACATATTTTATTTGTAAATAAAAAAAATCAGTGCTGTATTTGCCCACCCATTAGAAGAAAGTCTTAAGCGAAAAAAAAAAGAAGGTGAGCCAGGTTACTTCAATTTGGTTTGAACTTGGGATGATCAATCTAAGATATCAGTTGACAAGTGCAAGAACCTCAAGATTGGAGATAACGAAACTCGAGATCAAGTTTTCTCCAATAAATGCAACTAGTTGATGTGGGACTTGCATGATGCTGATAATTAGTTCGTATACTATAAATAGCTTTATTAAGTGTTTTTTTGGAGTGATATTGTTGTATTTTCATGTTTTTAGTTGTTTGTTTGTTGCGAGAATATAATTTGAAACTCTATATATTTTTTTGTTTATAAGAATCAGGTAGGATGAATATTAGAAAATTTTACATGATTTTATGGTCTTAGAGATGAATAAAATTGAAAATTTGGGGAAGAGCGTTTGCATTAAACCTCTCTCTCCTACCCCTCTCCTTTTTTAATCTTCTTTTTGACCGTCCTCTGTAACACTCTAGAATTCTCACACTCACTAAGTTACACTCACTCCATAATTCTCTTCTATGCATATATTGATTTCATGCATATACTTCTCTATTTATATACAACTAAAGAGGAGCAAATGGTGGCAGCACTTAGCAAACTAAATTAAAGTATTACTCCACTTAGATGAGTGGAGAATAAGTTTTCTTCACTTGATGGTGGCAGCACTTATCAAAGTAATTATGAAAGTATTATTACACTTAGATGAGTGGATAATAAAGTTTCTCCACTTGATGAATGAGATGATTATCTTCATCTAATTGATAATGAAAGTAAGCTCACTAAATTAGTCGAGAATAAAGAATTAGTGAAGTACTAAACTTACTTCTTTTACTTCATCCTATAAATAGTACATGTAGATGAGAGGATTTGAATACAAGTAAGCCTAAGTATAGTGAAGAGAGAAGAGTGAAGGTTAGGAAGTTGCTCTTGAAAATCAAGTTCCAATCTTTAGATGATGAATTTCAAGCATTAAGCACTTGATATGAGTAATGGTGTATTTAGAGTAAAACGTATATATTTTCAATGCAAATCTTCTTTTTTTACAAATTATATTTTAACAATACGTTTTCAAAGCAAAGGATAATATGTCTATGTTACTCTTAAAAAATGGTCATTATATTTTGATGCTAAGCCTTGTATTATTCTATCAAGAAAATTTATAGATTAAGTTTTGTATATAATGAATAAAATTTGAAAACTGTATGTGCCATACTCGGTGGTCCTACATCGGAGGGACTTAAAATAAGCCGAAAGCTTGATATGATTAGGAAGACGTTCCTTACGATTTTTTTGTCATTCTGTTACACATCACTAGTGCATACGTTTTATTACAGGTTTTTCGTTTAGTTGAGATCATGGGTACATTATGAATTATATATAATGTTGATATTTAGATACTTTTGTAAGTATAAAACTAAATTAGCATATTTTGAAAGGTATGTTTATGTTTAGTATATGGATATTTTTTTTATTTGTTTCAAGATCTTATGCAAATGATAGTTATGTCATATATAAATCAAGCCCATGGTATATTTTGATGCTTCAATTATTCTATTATTTACTGGGCTTGTAGCTTATGGTTTCTTACACATTTTCAGGTAATTAAGATTGAGAGCTTAAGTTTGGAAAGTTGTTGGATAAGCTACCTATGTGTGAATGTCATGAAGGCTCGAGTTATATTTTGATTTGTGATAAGTTTGAATTCGTAGATTTCTTTAGATTTGTGTTAAGACTATGGTTGAATAATAAAACTATATTATGATGGTGACATAAATATTTGTTTTATGTTTACTAATAAATAAAAGAATGAATCGTGCTTCAGCATTATATCAATTGTAGGTGATCAGTCTTTTGGTTTAGTTCGGTCTGGGCTAGCTAAGTTATTAGCCGGTTATGGTTCTTAATCTGCACAAGGTGGGTTTAGGGTCATGATAAAGTGGTATCAGAGTAATAGATTGACATCTTAAGACTAAGATAATAATTTAAAGACATATATATTTAAATCGCTACGTGTTTTAATATATCTTCTATTACGGTTAGGTGATGATATGAACATATATGTGCAGTATGTTACGTATTATATACATTGCAACATATATGTTGATTAATTTTTTTTTAGAAGTAGTTGATAGATGGCTAAAAGTAAAGAAAATGCAGGAACATCTAATGATCCTATCGAAAGAATTAAGAGAGCTCTTAAAGGACTCATTCATATTATCCATGATGCTCAACAGAACAACAACTACCATGCCTAAAATTCTCTTGAACTACCTATACAATGATATGAAAGGAGAGCACCAATGACTATCAAGCAGTTTCAACAACTGAAACTTGCTACTTTTATGGGCATATAAGACCTTATGACTGCCAAGGCGTGGATACTTGGAATGGAGAAGATCTTCAAAGTTCTACCTTGCACTAAAGAACAAAAAATTATTTTTGCTACCTTTATAGTTGAAGGAGTAGTGCAAATATGGTGGCTAAAAGAGGAAAGAAAGTTTCGATAGACTTGGAAAAGATTTCTTGTAAATTTCAACGACAAGTACTTTTTTGATACTTTTAAAGATCAAAAGATTGCAGAATTCTTGACTCTACTTCAAGAGAACATGACGGTAGTTGAATATGTGGCAAAATTTATTGAATTGTCAAGGTTTGCCCCACATGTGATAGCTACCGAACTTAGAAAAGTAAGAAAGTTTGAGGGTGGCTTAAAATAGAATATTGGCAATCGAGTGGATATTTTAAAGCTCCCGAAGTGGTGGAACGGGCCATGATTGCTAAAAAGTTTAATGAAAAAATAATAAAAAATAAAAACCTGAAGAGATAAGATGGTGGTCAAAGACAAGATTAACAAAATCAAAGTTTCAAGAAACAAAGCGCTAGAACCACTAGCAAGAATTCTTTTCCTAACGAAAGTGCAATAAGTCAAGTTAACCAGGGAACAAGTGACATGCCTCAATGTCCTAATTACCAAAGGTGGCACCGAGGCCCGTGTCATCATGCGAGTGGTGCGTACTTTGGTTATGGTCAAATGGGACACCAAATTAAAGATTGTCCAAACACTACAAGAGCACCAACACTAAGTACTACCATATCTGCATTAATAAAAAAACCTCTTACTAGTAAGAGTGTGGAGCCAAGAAGTCAAGGTTGGGCGTTCGTGCTTATTCCTGGAGATACCATAACCATCAATTCTGTAGTATCAGGTACACTCCCTATTTGTGGTCATTCTGCTCGTATTCTTATTGATTCTGGATCTACTCTTTTATTTGTTTTAAGTCACTTTGCTCATCACTTACCTAACTTTCTTGAGCTATTGAATTTTATTTTATCCGTTTTCTTGCTATCTGGTGGTTCAATAATTTGTAGCATGGTTTATGAGATGTGTGAGGTCCTTGTAAATGATATTCCTTTGTTAGCCGACCTTATACTTTTTGATATGCATGGATTTGATATTGTCTTAGGAATGGATTGGTTGTCTTCTCATAATGCTACAATTGATTGTATGCTTAAGAAAGTCTTATTCCAAATACCCAATTATTCTACAGTCACTTTTGAATGAGTTAGTGTGATACCCCCTCCTTATCTTATTTCTTCTATGAAAGCCTGTCGTTTACTCAAAAAGAAAAACTGTGTTTCTTGTGTAGTGTCATTGATATCCAAACCTCCTCTTTATCTCTACAAGATATTCTTATTATTCGTGATTTTTTCGATATAGTCTTTGAAGAATTGCCTGGCTCATTAGTAGAGCGAGAAATTGAATTCACTATTGATATTCATCTGGGTACATGATCCATTTCCAAGGCTCCTTACCGTATATCCTCTTTTGAATTAACAGAGTTAAAAACCTAACTCCAAGACTTGGCAGATAAAAAATTCATTCGTCCTAATATATCACCGTGGGGTGCCCCTGTCCTTTTTGTAAAGAAGAAGGATGACACCATGAGACTTTGTGTTGATTATCGGGAGTTGAACCAAGTGACCATAAAAAACAAGTATCCGTTACCTAGAATCGATGATTTGTTTGACTAGTTTCAAGGTGTGCAAGTTTTCTCGAAGATTGATTTTAGATCAGATTACCACCAACTAGAGGTAAAAGCGGAGGATGTAGAAAAGATTGCCTTTAGAACGAGATATAGTCATTACGAGTTCTTGGTCATGTCTTTCGGAGTCACCAATGCACTTGTGGCTTTTATGGATTTGATGAATTGGGTCTTCAAACCGCACTTGGATGAATTTATTATTGTGTTCATTAATGATATCTTTGTGTATTCTAAGAGCATTGCAGATCATGAGCAATATTTGAAGATCACTTTTCAAATTTTAAGAGAAATAATTTTATGCCAAATTAAAGAAATGCGAATTTTGATTATCAAGCATATGCTTTTTGGGGCACATCATCAAGGAGGGAGTATCGATTGGATGATGGAGTATCGATTGACCCCTCCAAGATGGAAGCAATTGTGGAGTTGCCAAGACCAACAAATGTAATGGAGGTTCGTAGTTTCTTGGGTTTAGCCCGGTACTACCGAAAATTTGTGAAGGACTTCTCAAAAATTGCTACTCCCTTGACTCAACTAACTCAAAAGAATACTTTGTTTAAATGGACTAAAGAAAGGGAGCAAAGTTTCTAAGAGTTGAAGAATAGGTTGGTGACTGCACCCATCTCAGCTCTTCTGTCCCAAATCGAAGGCTTTGTGATTTACAATGATGCTTTGCACCAAGGCTTGGGATGTGTATTAATGCAAAACAACAAAGTTATTGCATATGTTTCTAGATAGTTGAGACCACATGAGAATAACTATCCCACTTATGATCTTGAACTAGTTGCGGTGGTGTTTGTACTAAATATATGGTGTCATTATTTGTATAGAGTCACTTGCAAAGTCTACATAGATTACAAAAGTTTGAAGTATTTATTCACTCAAAAGGAGTTAAATATGCGTTAAAGAAGATGACTGGAGCTGATAAAAGATTACTACGTATTGATCCAATATCATTTAAGTAAAGCTAATGTGGTGGCCAATGCTTTGAGTGGAAGGACTTCTGCAAACTTGGCATCCTTGATCACTACACAATAAAGAGCGTTAGAGGTGGAGGTTGTGTCGCCAAATTCACATGGTATACTCTCCATTTTAATTGCTCAACCCACTTTGTTTGAGATAATGAAACTACGTCAACGCGAGGATCCTTATTTAAAGAAGATATATAATGGCACGAACGTGAGTCCAAAACCTGATTTCACAATGCAAGATGAAGTACTCAAATTTATAGATCAAATATGTGTTCCAAACATGTCGAAAGTTAAGAAGCAAGTTCTAAGAGAAGTGCACTACTCCAAATTTGCAATTTATCTAGGTAATACCAAGGTGTATAGAGGTCTCAAAAGATCTTTCTAGTGGTTAGGATTGAAGAAAGAGATAGCTGAGTTTGTGTCACCTTGCCTTCATTGTCAACAAGTGAAAGCTGAACATCAAAGGCCAGCTAGAACATTACGACCTTGTTAGAGTATGTTATGTTATGTTATGTTTAGTCCCACATTGGTTAAACACAACTGGTAAAAGGCTTATGTATAATATAAATAAACCTTACATGTGTTAGGGTTAAATACCACCCTATATACACTTTATTCACACAAACAACATGGTATTAGAGCCTAGTCTAGATCCTTTATAACTGCCACTGTCAACCACCACCAGCTACTGTCGAAACCCTAACTCGACCCCATTCTCTCCTTCAAAACCCTAACTCGACACCCAGAACACGTTGGAGTAGATTGATCATCATCACCACCCCATTTTCTAGGGTTGACGTCATCGGCCGTACGATGACGTCATGCTGACGTAAGCCCTAGCTGATCATCCGAAGTTTGGGATGCTCCATTCCGACTTGTTTTCACTTTCTGGATATTATGGTGATTTTTTCGAAATTTTTTGGAGCCATTTGATGTGAGTTTTCTATTTTTAAAACTTTTTTGGAATTTTTTGGCCCGATTTTTCGATCTCCTGTTTGCACGATTACCCAGGCTTTTGGCTACTTGAATCTTGTTCTATAGGTGCCGATTTACTGTTCTAGAGGCTTCCTTGGTGTTTTCTTGCTCGTTTGTTGGTTTGGTGGACTGTTTTTGGCTCTTTTCCATCAACGACTTTGCCTGTGGGACTAATTTGGGCTTGTTTTCTTCCTTCCCTGCACTTCTTGGGGCTGCTATCATGCTCTAGATGATCTCTGAAGTTGGTACATGATTCTTCTTTTCTGGGATTACTCTGGTATTTTGTTGATAGTTCTTTCAGCCCTTATTTTTGGCTTTGTGCTCCTCCATTACTATTTGAGATGACTATTAGTCCTGTTTCTAGTATTTCTAGTTCTCCTACTCCTGCTGTTTCTCACCACTAGTCCCCTAACATGTTGTCCATCACTGCTATTCGTTTGAATAGAAAGAACTATGCTATTTGAGCTAAATCTGTTGAGACATATTTTTTGGGCTCCAAGTAACATGATTTTCTCACTGATGATCCTCCTATTGCCACTACTACACTTGCCCATTGGAATATTGAGGATGCTCAAATTCGCCTTAAATTGTGGAATAGTATGGAGCTTGATATTAGTGGTGCACTAATGTTTTTGGACACCGCTAAACAGGTTTGGCAACGAACTCAGGAGTTATATTCTGGGGTTAATAATCTATGTCGGACTTTTGATTTATATCAGGAATATTTTTCTCTAGGTCTTGGTGACTCTTCTTTAGAGACATATTATGCTAAGTTCAGTCGTGTTTGTGATGAGCTCAATATTTGTCTGCCTCTTTCTACTGATATTAAGGTTATGCGTCGACAGCGTGAGTCTCTTCATGTGACTCGCTTCTAGAATGGTTTGCCTGAGTCTTATGATCCGATTTGTTCTCAGTTGCTAGGAGGTCAGGAGTTACCTTCCCTGAGTCTTATGATTCGATTTGTTCTCAGTTGCTAGGAGGTCAGGAGTTACCTTCCCTCAGTGAAGTGTTTAGCCGCCTTCGTTAGGCTTCTATATCTGATACTGGTTCTGTGTCTTCATTGCCTTCTGATCAGTTTGCTTTCGTTGCTTCGGTTCCTAGTGGTCCTCTTTTCCGTGGTTTTGGGCGTGGTGGTCATGAGTCTGGAGGAGGGGCACGTGGTAGTTTTGGTCGTGACTCTGGTCAAGGTGGCCGTGTTTCTGTTGGTCCCGGTCGTGATTCTGGGCGTATGGGTCAGCAGTCAGGAGTTACTGGCCATGGTTGGGGTTGTGTTCCTCGATTTTGTACTTATTGTAAGGGGACTAATTATACAGTTAATCGTTGTTGGCAACTTAATGGCCACCTTTCTGCACATCAGGCTATTGTTTCTGAGCATGATGGGCTTCAGTTCACCGGGTCACCTAGCTTCGCTCTGCATGTGGTTTCTATTTCAGAGGATGAATACCCACCGTCTCACGTCTCTACAGCCATATCCTCTGCCATCCTCCACTACTACCTTTGCTCAAATAGGTTCTTCCTTTGCTGGCCTTGCTTCTCATTCTCCATGGATTATTGATTCTGGTGCTAATGATCATATGACTGGTGCTTTCGCTATTTTGTCTAGCTCTCGTCCTATTGGCCAGTCTTCTCATGTTACCTTAGCTAATGGTTCCACTTCTCACATAGCCGGTTTAGGTTCCGTTACTTTAAATTCATCACTTTGGACTCTATTTTTCATGTTCCTCGTTTTTCATATAGTCTCCTGTCTGTCAGTAAGCTTACTAAATTCTTAAATTGTTTCGTCACATTCTTTCCTGGTTATTGTGTTTTTCAGAATCTCACGACGGGGAGGAAGATCGATGGGGGTACTGAGTTGGGTGGTCTCTATTACTTTACTGATGACGAGCTCCCGCCTTCTGTTGCCCTCCAGTCCTCAGTTTCTGCATATCAGCTTCATTGCTGCCTTGGTCATTCGTCTCTTCAGAATCTTAAACGCTAAGTTCCGTCTTGTAGTCATGTTATCGATTTACCTTGTGAAGTCTATGAATTTAGTAAGCATTACTGTGTTTCTTTTTCTCCTAGAGTCCAGAGTCGTGTGTCGCGTCCTTTTCATTTAGTTCATTCCGATATTTGGGGTTCTTTCCGTGTTCCGTCACGCTCCGGATTTCAGTATTTTGTTATTTTTGTGGATGATTATTCCCGTCTTACTTATGTTTATCTTATGAAAACACGTTTTGAGTTGTATGCCATTTTTAAATCTTTTTATCAGGAAATAAAAACTCAGTTTGATGTTCCTATTCAGATTCTCCGTACTGATAATGCTGTAGAATATTTTCGTACTCTTTTATCTGTTTTTCTTGATGACCATGGTATTATTCATCAATTTTCTTATTCTCGCACTCCCCAACAGAATGGGGTTGCTGAATGTAAGTTGCGTCATATGTTAGATATCACCCGTGCCCTTTTATTTCAGCGCCAAGTTTCTAAATCTTTTTGGAGCGATGCTGTTCTTATTGCTGGGTATCTCATTAATCGTATACCTTCCTCGGTCTTAGGGGGTCAAATTCCATATGACGTTTTGTTTCTTGGTCACTCTCTGTTTTCTCTGCCTCTTAAGGTCTTTGGTTGCACATGTTATGTTCATGCTCTTGGTTTTGGTCGGATAAACTGGATCCCCGATCCATTAAATGTGTCTTTTTTGGGTACTCTCAGACCTAGAAGGGATATCGGTGTTATTCTCCGTCTCTCCGGCGTGAGTTTGTGTGTGCTGATGTCACCTTCAATGAGTCCTTACCTTTTTTCCCGTCTTCTGTTCCATTGGATCCGTCTCATTATATCCTTACCTCAGTTCTTTCTCCGTCCGCTCCTCCACTCCCATTGTAGGTATATACTTGTCAACTGAAGGTTCCTTCTGTACCACCTCCACCTCCGCCCGTCTAGACCGCCTTGTTGCGAGATCCTGAGCTATCGCCCGATTTGGAACCAACGTCACCGCCTTCTACTACTTCACTTCCTATTGCTCTTCGCAAAGGTACTCGTGCTTGCACTTCTCATCCTGTTGCTCGTTATGTCTCTTATGCACACTTATCTCCCTCCCTTTGTGCCTTTGCCACTTCTGTTTTGTCCATATTTGTTCTTGATACTGTCCAGGAAGCCTTATCTATTTTCGAGTGGCGGATGGCTATGGAAGATGAGATGTCTGTCCTTCACCATAATGGCACTTGAGACTTGGTATCTCTTTCGTTTGACAAAACTACCGTCAGATGTCGCCAGGTGTTCACTGTAAAATACCATCCGGATGGGTCTGTTGCGCGCTATAAGGCCCGTGTTGTTGCTAAAGGTTATACTCAGACTTATGGTGTTGATTATGCTGAGACTTTCTCTCCTTTTGCCAAGCATGGGTCTGTTCGTATTCTTCTATCTCTTGCTGCTAATCTTGGCTGGCCTTTATTCCAATTGGATGTCGAAAATGCCTTCCTGCATGGTGACCTTCATGAGGAAGTCTACATGGAGCAACCACCAGGGTTTGTTGCTCAGGGGGAGTGTAATTAGGTATGTCGTCTCCGTAAAGCATTGTATGGCCTTAAGCAATTGGTTTGGTAAGTTTAGTGATGCTGTTATGATGTTTGACATGTGTCATAGTGAGTCAGATCATTCTATTTTTTCTCTCATGTCGGCAAATGAAAAAGTATTGTTGATTGTCTATGTGGATGACATTATTATAACTGGTGATGATCAGAAAGGTATCGATGAGTTGAAAACCTTCCTACAACAGTAGTTTTATACCAAGGACTTGAGAAAATTACGATATTTCTTAGGTGTTGAGGTGGCACGATCTAAAGATGGTATTAGCTTGTCTTAAGGAAAGTATATGTTATATATTTTGCAAGAGACTGGATTATTGGGAAGTAAACCTGTTGAGAACCCCATGGATCCTAATGTGAAATTATGTGTTGACCAGGGGGAGTTACTCCTTAATCCAGATCAATGTCGTCGCTTGGTTGGTAAGTTGAACTATGTTATAATCACACATCCTGATATTTTCTTTACAGTCAGTATGGTGAGCCAATTTATGTCTGCACCTCATCTTCCACATTGGGAAGCAGTACTCAGACTTGTGAGGTATCTTAAGGCTCATCTAGGGTGTAGTCTGTTTTATCGGGCAAGTGGACACTTAGTGTTGAGGCATTCACAGATTCTGATTGGGCAGGGTCTTTATCTAATAGGCGATCTATCACAGGATAGTGTCTTTCTAGGTGAAAATCTTGTCAATTGGAAGAATAAGAAAAAAACTGTTGTGGCTCGATTTAGTGCAGAAGCCAAATATCGAACCATGGCTCATACTACTTGTGAGATTGTGGCTTGAGGAAATAGGATTTAATGTGCAGCTGCCTATGAATCTATTTTGTGATAATCAAGCAGCAATTCACATTGCATCTAATCCAGTTTTTCATGAGAGGACTAAGCATATTGAGGTTGATTGTCATTTGGTTCGCGAGAAGTTGACAGTTGGTGTGATTGCTACTCCCTTTGTGTCTATCGGTGCTCAATTAGCTGATATGTTTACTAAACCTTTGTTTAAGCCACAGTTAGAATTATTGTGTAACAAGCTAGGCCTTATTAATATTTATTCTCCAGCTTGAGGGGGAGTGTTAGAGTATGTTATGTTATGTTTAGTCCCACATTGGTTAAACGCAACTGGTAAAAGGCTTATGCCTAATTTAAATAAACCTTACGTTTGTTAGGGTTAAATAACACCCTACATACACTTTATTCACACAAACAACAAACCTCTCTCAATATTAGAATAAAAATTGGAACATATTGCAATGGACTTCATCACGGGATTACCACAATCCCCTCAACGTTGTAACGCCGTTTGGGTTATTATTGACAGGCTCACAAGATCTACTAACTTCTTAGCGGTAAAAATTACATACTCTTTGGTGAGACTTGCTGCCATTTATGTCTGTTAAATTGTTCGTTTGCACAGAGTACCTATGTCCATTATGTTAGATAGAGATCTTAGATTTGTATCTAGATTTTTGAGGACTTTGCAAAGCGCTATGGGGACGGCGTTAAAATTCAGTACAACATATCATCCTCAAATGGATAGACAATCGGAAAGAACAATTTAGATTTTGGAAGGCATGTTACGACTTTGTATTCTCGATTTTCAAGGGAATTGCGAAGTTCATCTGTCGTTGGTAGAGTTCACCTATAATAACAGTTTCCAAGCTAGTATCGATATGGCACCATTCGAGGCGCTCTATGAAAGAAAATGTAAATCACTAATTTGTTGGACCGAGGTGGGAGATAGAAAGCTTTTGGGACCAGAAATCGTTCAATTAACTACCGAGAAGATCAAGTTAATTCGACAAAGACTTAAAACCGCTCAAAGTTGTCAAAAAAATTACACGGATGTTAGAAGAACGGAGATAGAATATCAAGTAAGCGATCATGTGTTTTTGAAAGTGTCTCCTTCTAAAGGAGTGATCCGATTTGACAAGAAGGAAAAATTAAAACCAAGATACATTGGCCCGTTCGAGATACTCTAGAAAGTTAGACTTGTAGCATATCGGTTAGCCCTTACACCTGAACTTTTCAATGTACATAACGTGTTTCATGTTTCTATGTTACGATGTTATGTGTACGATCTTACGCACGTTACAAACTATCATCTATTGAATGTACAAGAAGACTTGAGTTGCATAGAGCGATCGATTGAAATCATAGATCCTCGAGATCGAGAGTTAAGGAGCAAAATCATTTCTTTTGTAAATGTTTGTTAGCAAAGTCATTCTTTGGAAGAAGCCACTTGAAAAGAGGAGATGAAATTCGAGAGAAATATCCGCATCTATTTGACATTTAAGGTATTTTAAGTTTGAAGGATCAAACTTCTTAAAGGAGGGAAGGGTGTAGCACCGTAGAATCTTCACACTCACTAAGTTATATTCACTTCATAATTCTCTTCATGCATATATTAATTTTATGTTTATACTTATCTATTTATACACAGTTAAAGAGGAGCAAATAGTGGCAACACTGAGTAAAATAATCATAAAAATATTACTCCACTTAGATGAGTGGAGAACAAAGTTTTCTTTACTTGATGGTGACATCACTTAGTAAAGTAATTATAAAAGTATTACTCTACTTATATGAGTGGAGAATAAAGTTTCTTCACTTGATGGTGGTAGCACTTAGCAAAGTGATCATGAAAGTATTACTCCACTTAGATGAGTGGAGAATAAAGTTTCTCCATTTGATAAATGATATGATTATTTTCATCTAAATGATAATGAAAATTAAATCACTAAATTAGTGGAGAATAAAGAATTAGTAAAATATTAAACCTACTTCCTATAATTCATCCTATAAATAGTACATGTAGATGAGAGGGTTTGAATATAAGTAAGTCTAAACATAGTAAAGAGAAAAGAGTGAAGGTTAGGAAATTGCTCTTAAAGATCAACTTTTAATATATAGAGGAGGAATTCCAAGCATTAAGCACTTGAGGTGAGTAATGGTGCATTTGAAGTAAAACGTATATATTTTCAATGCAAATCTTCTTTTTCTTCAAATTATATTTGAATAATACGTTTTCAAAGCAAATGATAATATGTCTATGTTACTCTTAAAAAATAGTCATTATATTTTGATGTTAAACTTTGTATTATTCTATCAAGAAAATTTATGGATTAAGTTTTGTATATAATGAATAAAATTTAAAAACTATATGTGCTATACTCGGCGGTCCTACATTGGGGGGACTTAAAATAAGCCGAAAGCTTGATATGATTAGGAAGATGTTCGTTACGACTTTTTGTCATTCTATTACACATCACTAGTGCATACGTTTTGTACAAATTTTTCGTTTAACCGAGATTATAGGTACATTATGAATTATATATAATGTTGATATTTAGATGCTTTTGCAAGTATAAAATTAAATTAGCATTAAGCAGTTGAGATGAGTAATGGTGTATTTGGAGTAAAACGTATATATTTTCAATGTAAATCTTCTTTTTTTACAAATTATATTTGAACAATACGTTTTCAAAGCAAATGATAATATGTCTATGTTACTCTTCAAAAATAGTCATTATATTTTGATGTTAAACTTTGTATTATTCTATCAAGAAAATTTATGGATTAAGTTTTGTATATAATGAATAAAATTTAAAAACTATATGTGCTATACTCGGCGGTCCTACATCGGGGGGATTTAAAATAAGCCGAAAGTTTGATATGATTAGGAAGACGTTTTTCACGACTTTTTGTCATTCTGTTACGCATCACTAGTGCATACGTTTTGTTACAGATTTTCTGTTTAGTCGAGATCATGGGTACATTATGAATTATATATAATGTTGATATTTAGATACTTTTGCAAGTATATAACTAAATTAGTATATTTTGAAAGGTACGTTTATATTGAGTATATGAATATTTTTTTTACTTGTTTCAAGATCTTATGCAATGATATTTATGCCATATGTAAATGAAGCTCATAGTATGTGTTGATGCTTTAATTATTCTATTATTCACTGGACTTGTAGCTTATGTTTTCTTAAATATTTTCAGGCAACCAAGATAACTAGCTTTAGTTTGGAAAGTTGTTGATTAAGCTACCTATGTGTGAATGTCATGAAGACTCTAGTTATATTTTGATTTATAATAAGTTTGAACTAGTAAATTTTCTTAGATTTGTGTTAAGACTATGGTTGTGTAATAAAATTATGTTACGATGGTGACATAAGTATTTACTTTATGTTTACTAATAAATAAAAGAGTGAATCATGCTTTCGCATTATATCAACTGTAGGTGATTAGTCTTTTGGTTTAGTTCGGTTTTGGGTAGCTAAGCTACTGGCTGGCTATGATTCCTAATCTGCACAAGGTAGGTTTAGGGTCCTCTCTCTCTCTCTCTCTCTCTCTCTCTCTTTGTTATCTCTCTTCCTTGTCTCATCTCCTTCATTGCACCTTGCTTTCTTTCTTTATCATTGTCTTTTTGTCTGCAATGTCCATGTTCTTTTCTTTTGAATGGAAGGCTTGGAAGACCTGAAGTACTGCTGCACTTCCTGACAAAGAAAGTTGTCTTGGTATTGGATCCGCTCTTCTGTGGCATGAACATGAATTAGATTCTATTTGTCTTCGCCCTTGCCAGTACCGGAAGTCATAATAGAAGTGGGAATTCTGTCACTAGAACCGACGACACAAATAGGGGTGATCTATGCATAGTCATTCCAGGTCCACACATGTTGAAAATAGTAGTGAACTTGGTACGTTCAATTCTCAGGGAGAAAAAGGATCTACTGGGAATGGATGGGAAGATTGGAGTAATATATTAGTTAGCTGGAAGGAATTAGTCTCCACCAGCATCATTCGAAGAACAAAAAGAGAAATTTTTTCGTTTGAGGATCACTGGTATAATTGAAGTAATTCACGAAAAGGGGGAAGAGGGCCCGGGCGGGGGGTGGTTATCCTATTGTAATGGTAGATTGCTTGGGAGCTTACTGTTTCATGTTCTATTACACTCCCGTGGTTATTTTATAGTAATGGTAAATTGCTTGGGAGCTTACTATTTCATATTCTATTACACTCCCGAATGGGGGTTCTTTCCAGGCAGACTTGTCCTATTCTCTATGGTCTAGGTATCATCTTAGGAGGATGACTTGTGGAGTCACATGGTGATAGGGAGATGACATGAGGCAAGGTGGACCATGTTTCCATTGAAGACAAGTTTTGAAATTGCTAATGAAAATTGATTATTTACACTTATGATAATGTTAGCATTTCACGAAAACGCATTGTTAATTGCTTCCCTGAGTCTGTTATTTCTAACGACTCCAAACTTTTCAGGAATAGTTGGGTCTATCCAACTTTCTAAATAGGGCTGTAAACAAACCAAATGTTCATGGAAAGCTCAAGGCCTAGTCCTGTAATAGGCCTTGTTTAAGTACATTTACTTTTCTAGCGTACTAGGCTTGAGCCTTAGTTTAAGGGCTTTAGCTTGTGCGAGAACAAAGGCCTCATTTGTTAAATGACATGATCCTGGAAAATGCCTCTGTTGGCTCAGTAAGCTCATGAATAGAGAGTAGAAAAGCTAAGTGATTATATTTTATTACATGTCTGTATAGCGATTTCATTACACCATCATAATGGCTCAAGCTCTCAAGCATGCAGCAGGTCCAAAGATTATTTTTTATTTGGTTACAGCAAAGGCTTAACAATTCTTTCACTAGAATCTCATTTTCCTATCACTTCGTTCATTTCTATTTTCCGAATTTCCATATAAATTATGCAAGTGCAAAAAAATTGGTAGGCAATGATCATTTTCTGAAAGACAGCAAAAAAGCCAGTCTGAATGGTTCTGAGCTTGGCAAACGGCTGCTGATCCAAGCTCGAACAGAAAGCCCTAAGCTTGCTACTAGCACAAGTTGGGCTCTAATGCCTTGTATTTTAATGGAGTGGGCCTGAACAGGCAGATACTTTGTTGGGCTCAGTTCATTTGTTGCCAAGTCAGCCCTACTTTCCACAATAGAATAAGTTGTATTATGTTTTTTTTTTAATCCAAATAGTACTAGACTAGGGATTATGTATTCATCTGACATACTATATGTGAACTGTTCAGCTATGTATAGCTTCTTTATGGTAGAAGTTTGCAGCAATGTCTTGATCTTGGATATAATTCTTCCGATTGGTCCTTTTAATTCCTGGAAGTCCTAACTCCTAAGTATATTACCATGTGATTCCAATGTGTCTTCTGAGCAACTTTTTTTCTTCTTCTTTGCTTCTTGTAGTCAAATGGTGTATTGTGATATGGTTGATATTCCCTTATTGCTGATATGCTGTTCAGAAGTTTAAAACTCTCTTTAACTATTCTTGCTTTCTTCTTGATGCGTCTTGAAATATTTATTTGGACAATTGTCCCTTCCATTTTCAATTGTATGCATCATGCAGTTTTTACTTGGAAGGATTTTCAGAGTGCATAGAAAACCCTGAAAGAGCAAATTTCTGGTATAATTTTAGGGTCAATATTTTTGGAGAGTTTGTTGAGGTTTGACTAATAATTACCATTATATTTACAAGTACCTCCGGAAATGATTTCAAGGATAATTCTTTTCACAGGAACTCCTTGAGGTCAATTAACAATGGCCCACTTACCTAAATTTTATATGTATATATTCAAACATATATATAATTTGGTCCACTGTCTTGAGCTAGCTCTGCTCAGGCATCTGTCAAACTTCATGTATGATGCATACTCTTGAATTTCAGGTACTTCACTTGTAATTTGTTAAGGATGGTGTAAGCATGTGTTCTTTTCTAAATATTGCTTTAGTAGGCGGTGCTTGCTTTCTCAGATCCAATATTGGCTCGAAATCATTTTAAAGTGTTACGCATAGCATTTCAAATGAATTTTATTACTGTGGCCTGAAACATTTTGACATTATGTGAAAGTTGCGCCATTTAAACTCCTAAACATTATATCATTCCTTAAGTAAGGTACTGATCCATTTGTGGCTCAAAATGTTAATGGAGAAAATTGGATTCTCTTAAACAGGTTCTTGGGTGCTGCCCCAATTAATGTCATTTAAAATGGATGCATAAAAACGAACCTTTTCCATTGGCATGGGGTTAGTGCTGCGGTGTAACAATTAGTTTTAGTTTTTTAGTTTTTAAGTTCATTTCATTCTGAACTGATTATTGTGTCTAAGGCTGCTTCTGGTATCAGGGAAAGCTAAATGCATGAATGCTTGTAATTTAGTTTGCTAGTATTGTGGTTTACTGCACTCAGATGATAGTCTATTGTTGACTGATTACATAACTGCCAGGAAGGAAAGATGCTGTTTACTCGAATCCAAAAAAAACTATTTAGGTCAACTACATAAATCTGCGTTCAATTGTGTTTTCTCTAGTGCCATAGCACCTGTTAGATCATGCATGAAGATATTTCTATTAACTACCTCAAATTGTCAACTCATGTCTTTTCTTTTCTCCCTCTCCTTGCAGCACTCTCAACTCATATATCATTTGCTCATTGCTGCTTAGGTCATCAGTACACACTGATATGGCCAAAAAATGATAATTCAATTAATTAATTAATTTTTTTGATGCCACTTTTTTGGAACATACTTGAGCAATGGATGCCTGGTTCTCTCGAATTACTAGAGTGTTACATACTACTTTTACGATTCGAATGATGGATGCGTGTCCTGACTTGATATCCTATTCCTTGCTATTTGTTTGTTAACAAACTGAGCCTTTAGAGTGTAGATTAATCTCTCTCTCTCTCTCTCTCTCTCTCTCTCTCTCTCTCTCCAGGGTGTACAGTCATGTTAAATTCAATTTCTATGAATGTCTTGTGATCTGATGTCCTCTTCTTAATGCGTGCAATGGCAGGTGAGATCTGATTGGGAATCTGTCAAGATCGGTGTTATGTACAAGGCCTTGAAATGTAAGTTTTCAATCTACCCTCATTTAAACTCAATGCTGCTCTCTACGGCGGGGTCTGTTCTTGTTGAAGCTTCACCCCATGATCTGTTTTGGGGTGGAGGTCGAGAGGGTGAAGGCCTAAACTATCTAGGCAGGTTGCTGATGCAGTTGAGATCCGAGTTTCTAGGTGACTCTTCAACATCAAATGAGAACTCTATAACTTATCAAGAAAGAGAAAATGAATTGAAAAAATCAAGATGATTGTATGTAAATTCCTATTTGTAAACATTATTTATTGTGTTATAATAAGCTGATAACTGAACATATTCATGACTTTTAACATTATTGTTTCAATAATGAGTGTAATCTAGTGATAATTTTGTTTGCCAAATTATGATGTATATTTTATTTTCTAGTTCATGGCATCTAACTATTTGGACATTCAAACTCGGGATTCTTCGTCAATGAATCGACTTTTGTGCTCTCATGCTTGCATGCACATATGCCTGCACAAAATCGGAGAGAGATATATATATATATATATCATACATGCAGCGCCATATCCTTGTTGAGTATCACTTAAAACTAGGCTTTTACGATTTCTTTTCAGGCAAAATGGATCAGGTTTAGTTTCAGCAAAGAAATTACGCACTTTTTTTTAACTCCATTTATTTTTTTTTGGCTGTGAAAGAAAACTGTGTAAGAGATTATTTACTGAAAATATTGCAACTCCAGGAGAGAATGACCAAAGTTAGGAACAAAAAGGCCACAAGTTTTGAGACTTTGGAGAGAGAGAGAGAGAGAGAGAGAGAGAGAGAGAGAGATTTGGGGCTGGATTAAGTAGCTACAAATATTATCGAACTTACGGAAGAATTCATGGAAAGAAATTACGTGGAGAAATTGTTCAATGCTTCTAAAGTGACACTTCTCTTTACTCCTCTTTTCACAGGTCTTTCACTTATTAGGTGGAATATTTGCTCCCATTTGATAGGGAAACCTCACTCCCATATAAGAGGAGTAACAAGGATAACGTGGTGTTTTAGAAGAATTAAATAATTTTTCTTTTACGAGGGAGTGAGTCATTGTTCAAATGAGTTTTGGAACACCAATTAACATTTAGCTAGGCTAAATAGTTTGATTAATAATATATGAATTAGAGGAAGATAAAAATGGATTTGACCCCACATATGTTGCATTAAGTTACATTCTCACCTTGAACCTTCTTGCTTCACTACTTCTTACTAATCCACATCATTATCATAATTAAACACACATAGGTTAATTAATTATCATTAACCTTAAGTTAAGCATAGAGATTAATTATGCTAATTAATTATAAATTAAGTTAATTAATCATGTTTAAAATAAATTACTTCTCACATGACATGCTACATTTAAAACATGCTATTCAAGCTTCTAAATTAAGAAAAATTATGTATTACTATATATGCATTCAAGCTAAATGTGATACTTAGCAAAATAGGGTCTCACAAATTTGGACTTTCTCTAAATGCAAGCATGTGAGACCCCCATACTAATTAATCTACATACATGAGAGCTACTCACTTGTGTCTAGGATTGAAAAATAGGATTATGTGTAGCATTTTTCTTTATTCATATGCTTTTCAATTGAAATATTAAAATACGATAGGATCTTCTTACTACCTTAAATCTCTTAGTGTGTGGTGGAAATTATTGTCATTTGTAAGCACCCTCTTTTTGCCCACTTGGTAATTTCCGGCCTAACTGAATTTAGTTTTCAAACATCACAATTCACATGGGCCAAAGACGGCTCTTTCAAACTCCAATCTAATCAGCTGGTCACTTCTCTGGCTCACAAGGGCCAATTGAAGCTGAAAAGACCATCTTGCCCTTAGGCATTCCAGGAACCTTTCCGAGTTCGGGCGGTCTCAGGAACCAACCCCATCTAAGTAGCTTACTGTGATCGGGAAATCTAGGAGACCAACACCTTACCAAATTCCAAACGGTTCACTTTTGGCATCTGCTAGCCCGCCATAGAATGTCCGTCATTTGATAGTTCTCTAAGACCAGGCGTTCTCGGGAACCAACATCACCCTCCCAGGTAGCTTTCTAAGGCTAGGCGTTCTCAGAAACCAACACCACCCTACATGTAGCTCTCTAAAACCGGACGGTCTTAGGGACCAACACCACATAGGTAGTTTTCTGAGACCGGACGATCTCGGGAACCAATACCTAGGTCAACATTGGCGCTTTCTAGCCCGACTTAGTGAAAAATGACCAAACCTACCCCTTGGGTCTCTAGGCACGTCTTGAGAAAGTTCAAAACCCCTCAAGATAGTAAATCCACCTTCCCAAAGTGATCTTAAGTAGTTAGGCGTAGTCAACACGCTATCCTATCCAATTCTGGTCCCATTCCAGTCAACTCTGGTCAAAATGACTTTTTTGCCCCTAGACACCCCAGCATAGTACAAATCCCACCAAACTCTGGAAAACTCTTCCAGGACCATCCTAGAACAATCCAACATGCTTAACATACTACTCCAACACATTCTAACCTTTTTCAGCCAATCCTAGTTAAAATGACCATTTTACCCTTAGCGATCAGAACGCGCCTCGAAACTACACCGGCTCTAGGTATCGAATGACGGGTCTCATCATACACCCCTATTTAACCTAAGGTGAACCTCACGACTCTAAATACTTTCAACTCAATGAAAGTCCCTTGGAGCGTCTCATAGACGCTCCGCATGGGTTATCTTTTCTCCCGATTTTCTGGTTGTAATGCATTGTCAAACGACTTAAGAAATGCATAAACCAAGGAATTGTTGAAAGCTCGTCCATAGTTCTTTCCATCGAACGGCTCGATTAGATAGATCACTTCCCGAAGCCTCTTATCGCATGGCTCGAAAACTGTCACTTTCAATAACCCTTGGAGTATTTCGTAGACGCTTCGCCAAGGTTGACTTTTTTTTTCAATTCCTTGATTATAATGCACCATCAAACGACTTGAGCAATGTGTAAATTAGAAAATTCTTGAAAGTATTTCCAGAGCACTTTCTATTGGTACGGTCTGATAGCAGAGATCGCTTCCCAAAGGTCTTGATCACATGGCTCACAAATGGCTACTTTTGGACACTCGTGGAGCGTATCACAGACGCTCCACAAAAGTGTTTGTTTGTGCACACTTGTCGAGATAATATCTCATTCTTCTAAACACCTTTCAAGTTTTTTAAAAATTCAAAGTTCATGAAAAACACTATGAGAACACCGTGAATGCAACCGATTTTTTTAAATCTTTCCTGGTTTGCACAATTATCGAGGCAAAATTTAAACGAACATTCTTGGCAGCGGAGCTTATGCTACATGCCCCAGAATTTGATTAGATCAATCAAACTTTGCTTAGCTCTTAAGATTTAGCTAGTACAATATGTGTCACATGGCATTCTACCAGTGAAACAGTACTGGCGCATGTTCTATATGTGGCAGTCCTCTCCAACTTTGCCTATAAATATAGGCCTCTCCCTTCGTATATTCCAGAATCTAAATTGATGGCGAAGCTCTACTAAAACTACTCCAGAACATTGAATTCCTATATACATCCCACACTTTAAGCACTTAGACTAGATTCCATCTCCCCCTAACTCATACACTACACCTATATAGTCTTCAATGCCATAGAAGGCCTTATTCTAGCCCCTTCAAGCCTCTTCAAGGCTATTCAAACACAAGTCAAGGCATCTATGGAGGTTTGAAAGTATTTGAGGGTAAAAGGTAGTATTCTCTTTACTTTTTTGTGATTCCCACTCCTGTTTTCTCCCTCTTAGCCTACTTAGGCTATTCTCTATTTTAATTCTCATTTTCTACCCCATTTTTTTGCATGCTTGAAACAATGAAGCTCTTAGTTCATGCCTAGAGGAAAGTTTGTGAGAGCCATTGTGTAGGGAACTTCTCACAAACCTACTTTAAGATGGTATGATCTTAGAGCACATTGCTATGTGGTGAAGCCTCTAGCCTTGTATGATTTCATGACCTATTTGCATATAATTCTCTAGTTCATGTTTTGTATGCTTGGCTTTATTTTCATGTTAATGACCATTTTTTCAAAACTTTCACTATCTTTATTTCTATGGCATTCTCAAGCTCCATATTCAAATATTTTCCTAAAAATGGTCTAATAGTTGGTTTCTTGAAGCCTAGGTCAAACTCTCAATTCCTACACCCTAGAGAATCCTCCTTAAGGCCCTTGACTTCATTTTGCAACCTTACATTTTATTGCTTTTCAAAGTTGTACTAAAATGGCTTTTAAACTCTATTATTCTATGTTGATTTCCAAGGATTTTACTCTTTTGAACTTTGTAGTTGAAATGGTCCCTTGCAACTCTCTCTTGAGTGGTCTCCCCATTATTTTGATTATATGAACCCTAGTTCATAAGAGTTGGCTCTATCCTCTTTAAAATGGTTTTCAAAACAAATCCCTTCAAAAAGGGTTTTCAAAATTGCACTCTCTTCAACTTGCATAAAAATGATTTCCCTAAATCATCATTTTCACCTTAATTTTTATAAGTTTTGCTCTCTTGAATATTATGGTTGGAATGGTTCCATGAAGTCCTCTTTGGAGTGATTTCCTTCAAATCAACCATATGAACCCTTATTCTTTAAAGTGGTCTTCAACTTGTTAAAAGTGGTTTTCCAAAACCTCCTTTACAAAGCCAATTTTCAGAAGATCATTCTCTCTAATTTTCAAGTCTTTGAAACTATCTATCCAATGTTGATTTTCACAAGTTTTGCTTTCTTGAATTTGTGGATGAAATGGTTTCCAAGCAACTCTCTCTTGAGTGGTTTTCAAATATCAACCATAGGACCCCAACACTCACTTGAGTGGCTTTCATAAAATGATTTTCAAAACATACTTTTAAATTTCATGCATAAAACCACATTTCCAAAACCGCTAGGTCCAAATCTTAGTTCAAAACCACCCTTTAACCATAGGTTAATTTGACCCTAGGTCAACCAAACCCTAGGTTAACCTAACCTTAGTTAGTTAACCATAAGTTGCCTTAACCCTAGATTAACCTAACCTTAGTTAGTTAACTTTAGATCACCTTAACCCTAAGCTAATCTAACCCTAGTTAGCCAACCCTAGGTTAACCTAACTTGAGTTAGTTAACCTTAGGTCAACCCAACCTAGTTTAGTAAGTTTCAAGGCTCCAATTCAAAGACCCCTTTTTAAATAATCCTTCAACTCAAAAACCATCCTACCCTCTTAAGATTTCAAGGATTAACTCCAAAACTTTTTCAAATATCCCCACACTCTATATTCAAAAATGTCTCCAAGAAGTTCTCTTAAACTTGTCTCAACCAAGATAGCTAGACACTTTTAATATTTTTCAAAAACTATTTTCCAAATGCTTTCAAGGACTCTCAACCCTAAGGTGTCTCAAACCTTTTATGGCTACAGATGCCAAGGGAAGGTGATACACTAAATACAACCTTCAAGGTTGTCCATATTAGGGTTTTAAAATCGTAAGTGTTTTCAAAAGCTTTTTTTGAAAATGATTTCCAAACATCACATTCTTAAAGCAACCTTAATTCTTCCATGGTTAGGATTGATCAAGTACAAGTGAGAATTCAAAAAAGAATTCTATAACCCTAAAGTTTTAAAAACCAAAGAGAAGTCTCTAGCCCCTTTTGCAAACATGTTTTCAAAACTCATTACCCTAAAGGAGTTTAGTTCTTCAATGATTAACCTCTCAAAGATAAATAAAATATTAAAAATGCCTTTCATAAGGTGTTCAAAGACTACTTTCAAAATCATTGCAAGACAAATTCATAAGAGCTCTTGTAACTCCAAGTCCAACTTTTAAGTCCATAATAAAATTTTCAAAACTTTCAAAATGCTCTCAAGTTATGCTAAAAAACATTTCAAAACACTTCAAAATCCCATTTGAAGAGCACTTTAAAAAACCTTCAAGTTCTATTCCAAAAACACTCCAACATCTGATTTCAAATCAAAATTCTCAAGTCTTCTTTTTTCAAAGACCACAAAGTGTCTTCCAACCTTTTCAAAGACCTCTAGGCGTCTTCAAATATTCCAAAGGCCCTAATGCGCCTATTTTCCATCGAGCTTTTGCCCGAATTACGAATGACCTAATTCTCGCCAAATGAGATATGTAGGCAACCTAAAATGGTCCGGTCATAAACCTTATTTCAATCCAAGTTTCCTTTCCAAAACTTTTTATCCATTCAAGATTTCTATTTCAAATTCCTTCAAAATTTTTACATTTTCAAACATTTTCCTGAAACTTACATCATGCATTATTCATCCAAAAAGTGATGACCAAATCCCATTTTCAAAACTCTAAAGTGGATATTAAATGAACGATAGTAACCGGTTATTCTAGTGAGTGAATTAAGGGTGATTAGACATATAGGTACCAAAAAGGCAAGGCAGGGTGATGATTTTAGGATATCTTCTTTACACGTAACCAACTCCCGGACCATAGATTTTTGTTTTCAAAAGACCAAAATGGAGTTATTTTAAAAAAAGTCTTAAAACTTTCAAAAGTTGCAAAATAACTTATTTTCTTAAAAACCCTTTATTGAGGAAGTTTTTCAAAACCTTTTTCTAAAACCTAAGTGTAATCTCCAGATTATATTAGTTTTAGGTGACCTAACACACTTTAATCTAGTTAGGTGGTGACTCCTATTTTTTTAAAAAAACCCTTAGTTAAATCAATTCCATATTCAAATCTAGTTATACTCGTGCTTCTAGGAGAATGAGTTCTAATGACAGAGTACCGTACTTTTTCTTGAGCCAAAAGGATTTGGTTAAAAATCAGGATGCAACAGCTGGCGACTCCGCTGGGGACACTTAGAGGGTTAGGCCATTATCATGTCTCTTTACCCTTCATTCACCCAAAATCCCTAGTTACTTTGTCCAGTTTTATCCACTTTTTAAAATTTTTCTAGGTTCCCAAAAAGTTTTTCAAAATCATAATTTTCAAACAAGTGTCATCACTTGCATTCATGGCTTACATTTATGTTCTTGCATCGACCATCCATTTTATCTTGCATCGAGTTTTTTGAAAAGTTACTAACTCCTTACATTTTCTTTTGTAGGTGGATCTTTGTTCACATTTCATTTTTATATCATAATTAACTACCATGTATGTAATGAATGAATAGGATGTGATGTGTGTTGTTTGGTCCTTTCCTCCATTTTTAAAAATTCCACACACACTTGGTGTGCTCACTTGCATTTGCATTTTTCATATATTACTTGGTTACTACCCTTCTAGATAGAAGGGGGAATAGTATATTGACTATGGATGGATGTTGTGTCAGTTTCTCAGCCTACGGTCTCTTGATAGTTCTCCCACTCAAACCATCAACCAAAGATGGAGTTCACCCTTTTAGAGGTGAACGCTAGAGGTTTGAATGTTCGAGAACCGAGCTTTTTAGGAAGTATTAGAAAACCCCCAACCTCATGCTCATGTAGCACCCCATGCATAGCCAGACCTCTGCCAGATTTAAGACACGCGTGTCAATTTCAAAATCAAGGAGAAAAGGGTGATCACTTTACTTTCCTTTATATTTTGTTCAATTCATACTGTTATGTTGCTTAATTTTGTCATTATGCTATGTACACATCTTTTCGCATCATAACTGCTCATGCATCCGTATTCATTTCAAGACAAGAGTTTTCAAAATAACTCGAGTCAATGCACCTTCATGCATCTGATTAACTCTCAGAGAATGGCCTAAAGACCTTCTCGCTCAAATCAAGCAAACCAAAACTCCTAAGTGTACCAAGTGACCCTAAGGATTCATGGCATGTATTAAAGTCATCTCATAAAGAGGGGCCTTAATCCCTCTTCGCTTACGGAGATAGGGCTGCCAAGAAGACAAATGGGCAATTCAAAATCAAGGCCTCACCGACCTCTATCCAAGAAGGCAAATCCGAAAACTCAAGAGTAGTTTAGGATTTCAAATGTAAAGATAGAATAGGTGGAAGTCTCAAGGAAAATATTCTCCCTCCTTATTTTAATGTATTTTTGAAAATTCTATGTACAAAGAAAATTCATCTTAATAAAATTGTTATTTTTATTGAATGAATGAATGAATAAATAAACGAATAAACAGCTACAGGTACATGTATAACATTGCATTACAGGGGTAAGGCCCTATCTCCAAAACTTGAATCAAAGCATCATACTTAGTTCCCCTTAAAGGGTAGAGGTATCCCTAAAACATGCATTGCATAAAAATTTTCAAAGCCAGACACTAACTTGAAAATTATGTCATGTCTGTCTCCCTATCTTTCAAAAGGACTAAACTTTAGGAAAGGACGTTCCGGGGGAACTACAAATCACAAAGTAGTATGGAAGACACAGCAAGGATCCTTGCCATAAAACAAGGAAAAAGCCCAATGTAAGAAAAATGGATCCCGTGGAAACGGTGGCCCTCTCACCGACTGATCAGGCCATCGATCCAAGACAAGTAGAGGGACAGTTGGGCGATATCTCTGCAACACTAAAAGTCGTGGTTGACAAGTTACTGAAACAGTCCAAGATGACAAAAAAAGGTGGAACCCTAACAAAGCTTGGCCAGTGCCGGAACAGTCACCAAGGGTCTTCAAGAAATCCTCATCCCTAAAAGGACCGCCCTTCCAGTTAAAATTCAATGGGCTAACCTTCTTAAGACATCATTGGAACCTTCCTGATTATCCAGCCTAAGCAAACTAGTCTAATTCTAACCACTGAAGCCTTACCCCACTTTCCATACTTTCGTATCATTCTCATTCCCTACTAAGAACTAGAAGCCCCAGAGCCCATGGTTGCAATGGCTGGGTTCATCCCACATATGGACCCTCAACGGGCCATGAGAGCCACACCTCCTATATATGCTCCCGCACCACCAAGCATTCCTCCATGACCTATTACCCTACCTATCTTTCCCAAAATGAAAAAACCTGAACCCTTCTCCTTGCCATTACCAAGAAAGATGACCCTACCATTGCTGTCCTAATTGCTTGTCAGTGACCTGCATAAAGTACCTGTAAACACCCCATTTATCGAAACAGACACATTCAAGTCTAATCCAGCTTTCTAGACTTAATTCAATCAATTAATCACAACGGGCCCAATAGAGGCAAAATAACCAAAATGCCCTTGTGACATTGTTCGGTTCAAATCTAATTGGCATGTCTTTTTAGAGATAGTAAGTCCCCTTTTCAATCTTAAATCTAATTTCAAGTCCAATTCCAATTCAAATCAAATCTAGCATGCTTTTTAAGAAAGTTGATCCCTCAGGTGGTAAGACCATTCAGTTCAGCACGTTTTTTAAGAAAACTCTTCAGAATGATAAGTCCTTTCAAACCCGTCGACTGGGACAGAATCCAAGTCCTCGAGATGGTAGAACGGTCAACCTTTGGTGCCTTCTAGCCCGCCAATAAAGAATGTCCATTATTCGGCACGTCTTTCGTAAAAAATGATTCCTCAGACAATAAGTCCACATACTAGCTTCCTGAGATCAGGTAGTCTCTAGAATGAATGCGCACCGTCAGAGTGGCGGAATCACTCACAAGCAGGTCTACATTAGGAATTGCCAACAAACCCCCTATGTCACGGGACCGAATTCGCCTCTTGACCGTGACACGTTTACCAAAAGATGAGATACTTTTGGAAACCAATTCATCACAGATTGTTAGAGTGATGGAAACACTCAAAACCTAGGTCAACACCAGTACTTGCTACCCCACTCCGATGAAAAATGACCAAATTGCCCTTTAGGCCTTTTTAGCACGCTTCTCGAGAAGATACCTAAGTCCTTAGAGTGGTAAGTCCACCCTTCCAAGATCATCCCAAAGATGATCCGACATGCTTAAGTGCCTTCCAGTCGGTTTCAAACCAATTTCGAGACCATTTAGTCAAAATGACCATTTTATCCCTAGACATCCTAGCGCCTTCAGGAACCACACCGACTCTGGGCATCAAACTGGTAACTCCCGAGAATGCTTCTAATAGTATTACTGACCTTCTAATACCTTTCTGGATCATTTTGAGTCTATTCCAGCAAACCCAGTGCAAAATGGCCATTTTACCCCTGGTGGGCCGGTCGCCTTTTCAACCACACCACCTCTGAGTATCAATCTGGCAATCCCTAGGAACATTCTAAATAGTGTTTCCAACCTTCAAGTCCTTTCATGAGACATTCCAAGTCCATTCCGATGGTTTTTCGGTCTAGTTGACCGTTTTGCCCCTAATAGCTCAGTCGACCATCACGACATTGTTTTTCAAGTCTGTTACCTCCGAAACATTATTTCAAGGGTTTCTACCCATTTTTGGGCTTTCGAACCATTCCCGACCTTCCAAAACATTTTCGGACCTTCCTGAGTCACTCCTAGTGAAGCTAAGCCAAAAATTGCATGGTAGTCACTAATACAGGTGCCCAAATCTTTTGCCTTGCGTATCAAGGGTTGAAAGATACATTGCTTGCCGACCTAAAACATTTCCTAAGTGGCGCCAAGCTAAAAATTGGCCTGGTGCCACCAATGAAAAATTTGGCCTGGCGCCACTTAAACAAGTTCCAGGCTAGTCTTCTGTTTATAAATATAGAGCCTCCCTCTGCGTGAAAAGGGTCCGCAAACTCAGTCCAGAAACTCTGTTTTTTGAATTACAGAGCTCGAAGCCTTTCAAAACCCTAGCTCCCTCTAGTTTTCTTAAACCGTAGCCACCATACACTTAATCCTAACATTTATACGCATTCCATACACTCATATACAAGCATTCAAAGCCTCCATTGAAGACTCAAGGTGCTACAACTTGGAAGCTCTCAAGGATTAAGCAAAGCAAATCAAAGTAAATAAAGCAAGAAAACAAGAAAAATACAAGGTAGGCTCTCTTTTTATGTTTATGTACTTCTCCCCTCTCTCTTCTTCCTCCTAACCTACTTGGATTTTCTTCTATTTTAATCCCCTATCTTCTTCCCCCCCTTTCTTGCATGCTTGAAACAAGGGTTTCCCCGATTCATGTGTAGGAAGGATTATTGAAAGTCACTGTGTTAGGGGCTTTCTTCTAATTCAACCTTAAATCATGTGGATTTTGCCCCCTTGATTATGTGGTGAAGCTAAACCTTATATGTTCACGACCTTACTTGCATTATGCATATCATGTTCATTCATCCCTTCAAAA
This sequence comes from Euryodendron excelsum, assembly GCA_033060915.1. Lineage (NCBI taxonomy): Eukaryota > Viridiplantae > Streptophyta > Magnoliopsida > Ericales > Pentaphylacaceae > Euryodendron > Euryodendron excelsum. The sequence continues at coordinate 29,735,270 of CM065390.1, forward strand.
CTTGTTTTCAAAATAGTTTTCAAAACTTGCATCAAAATCATCTTTCAAACTTGTATTCAAAATCTCATTTTCAAAATCACACTCCTAGAGTGATTCTAGCCATTTCATGGTTAGGGTTGCTTTAGGAAAGTGTTATATTCATTACGACCATCAAGGTTTATATTTTGGGTATACACCCTAACTAGTTTTTTCATTAAATCACAATCTTAAGATGATTCTAGCCATTCTTTGGTTAGGGTTGTTTTAAGAAGGTGTGATATTCAATGTGATCAAATGGGTCTATATTTCAAATCCATATTGTTTTCAAAACCACCAACTTAGAATGGTTCTAATCTTTTCATGGTTAGAATCGTTTTAGGAAAGTGAGACCTTTAAAAGATTTCAAAAATCTATATTCAAACCTCTTTCAAAATTGCTTTTCAAAATACTTTCTAAAAGCTCTCTCCAAAAATTCACTTTCTAAAAAAATCCTTTCTAAAAACTCCATTCAAAAATCTATTTTCCAAAAAGCTCTTTTCAAACTCCCTTCCAAAAATTCTCTCCAAAAATTCACTTTCTAAAAACTATCTTCAAGTCTTCTTCCTAGAAACCCTCTTGAAAAGATCTACTTTTCAAAAACTCTTTTTCTTGGAGTCCAAGTGAAGCCCTAAATCTCAAGGTTAGGAAACTCTAATTTTCTTCCCCAAAATCATGACTTCCTCTTTTGCTTCAAATCAAAATTTTGAAAAACTATTTTTTTACATCAAAATCCTAGGTTTCCTAAATCTCTTTTTCCACCAAAATTATAGATTTTCAAATCTTAGATTTTCAAAATTCAACCTTTCTAATTCTATGTCAAATCCAATTTTTCAAATTAAGGAACTGGATCAAATCTTTCAATTTTAAAAACCAAATCAAATTATCTCTTTTTGGAAATAAAATCAAATGTTCTATTTTGGGAAACAAGAACCAAATCTTTCTTAATCCAAACATTTCATAATTCTAATCTTTCCACATTAAAAAACTTTCCAAAACTCAAAACTTTCCAAAACTCAAAAACTTTTCTAAGTTCAAACTTTCTAAATTCATAACTTTCTTAAAATAAAACTTTCCTAAAATCAACACTTTTCCTAATTTGGCACTTTTTTAAAATGGAACTTTCCTATTTCGAAAATTTCCTAATTCAAAGATTTCTAAAATCTAATATTTCCTAAACCTAACTTTTTAAAACTCATTCAAATCAAGTGGTTAAGTCAAGTGTTTCTAAATCAAATCAAATCTCTTTTCAAATCTTCCTTAAATCTCACTTTTCTAATTCGAACCTTTCCTAAATCTAACTTTCTAAAGTTAAACTTTCAAATTTAAATCAAATCCATTCCAATTCAACTACATGTTTAAATCTTAGGTAACCTAAACCCTAGAAGGCCTAAACCTTAGTGCAATGCTAACTGTAAAGTTGTGAAGCTTCAACTCCTTTCTAAAACTCCTTTCTAAACCAAGATGGTTTTCCAATTTCAATTTAAATCCAAAATGCTTTCAAATCTCAATCTTTCCAAATCAAGTCCAGGTTTTCCTTCAAAGTTCAAACCTTTTTTCAAGTCTAAGTTTCATTTCAAATCAAATCTCGATTTCATGTCTTTTATTCCAAGTTCAAATCAAATTCTTTTTCAAATCAAACTTTTTCAAATCAAATATTTTCAAATCAAACTTCTCAAAAAATCTAAAAGTGTTTATTTTCAATCTGACTTTTGTCCGAACTATGACTGACCTGATTCCTCAAAAGGGATACGCAGGCAACTCTCGTAAGTGCAATCATAACCTTTTTCAAGTTTCTAATTCCACAACCTTTTTCAAATTTTCAATTCTATTTCAAGTTTCTAATTCTAAAATCTATTTTCAAATCTCCAATTCTAATTTCTAAAAACCTTCTTTCAAAAAACAAATCTATTTTTTCAAATCATTTTCAAAATCAAATCAAATTCTTGCACTTGCATATCATGCCTAATGTCAAATTTTTTTTCTAAAAGTTCTTTTCTAAAGTGGATAATTTTGGACATTTATTAATCAAAGATTCCGAATAAGTGAACTTCAGGTAAATAGACATATAGGTACCGCAAGAGCGGGATAGGGTGATGGCTTAGTGCGTCTTCCCTACATGTAACCAACCTCCGAACCTAGGTCACTGTTTTCAAAGGCCAAAATGAAGTTATGTTTAAACAGGGCTTAAAACTTTTCAAAGGTAGCTAAACAACCTATTTTCCTAAAAACCCTCTCTTGAGGAAATTTTCAAAATATTTTTAAAAACCCTAAGTGTAATTTTCGGATTATGCTTAGCTTTAGGTAACCTAACTCACCTTAATCAAGTTAGGTGGTGACTCCAAATCTTTTTCTAAAAGCCCTTAACAAATCGATTTTTAATTTAAACCTAGTCGCATTCATCCTTGTAGGAGGATGAGTTCTAACGAGAGAGTATTGTGTTTTTTTCCACTTGTACGTATTTTTCTCGAGTGTAAAAAATCGGGGCCCAACAGCTGGCGACTTCACTGGGGATGCTTAGAGGGTTAGGCCGTTGTCATGTCCATTCACCCTCACCCATTCGGAATCTTTGATTAATTTGTCCAGTTCTATCCACTTCAAAATTTTCAAAAATTAAACTTTTCAAAGTTATTTAAAAAATAAAAAAAACATGTCATAGTTTGCATTCTATTAATACTCAATCATTCAAGCTTGCATTAAGTTTGTTATTCAAGTACTAACTTTTGCATATTTATTTTTGTAGGTGGATCTTTGTTCACATTTTGTTTTATGTTATATTAACTGCTATGTTTGTCATGAATGTTTGAAATTGACAGGATGGATGAGAGTTGTTGGGTCCTTTCCGCTGCTTTTCAAAATTTCACATACACACTGCATTGTGCACAAGCATTTGCATACTTGCATTCTTTACCTAAAATGTCCCTTCTAGTTAGAAGGGGGAACTATATATTGGTTGTGGGCAAGATGCTGTGTTAGCTTTTTCGGCTACTGCCTCTTGATGGTTCCCCTACTCGAATCACTAACTGATCATGGCACCACCTCGGGGAGTGGGCCTAGGTTTGAAGATCTGGGAACCGAGCCTTCTTAGGAAGCATTAGTAAACTCTCAACCTCATGCTCATGTAGACACCATGCATAGCCAAAACTCTGCCAAATTTAAGACACGCACGTCATTTTCAAAACCCTAGAGGAAAGGGCGACTATTTTACTTTCCTTTAAATTTGTCTATTTCTGTTGTTCTAATGCTTGTATTTTTGCTGTTATAATGCCTATCTAACTGCTCATGCATCCATGTTTACTGTACAGATGCATTCTCTCTCTCTCTACTCTATGCATCAATGTTCATACATTCAATATTCCATGCCAAGACAAGAGTTTCAAAGTAACTCAAGTCATTGCATCTTCATACATATGATCAACCTAAAGAGAGTAACACCAATTTCACTTTCCCTTGCATTAAACCTAATAAAATTCTAACGGTTCCCATGTAATCTTAAGGACTCATAGTATGCATTGCAAGTCATTCCATAAGAAGGGCATCAATCCCTCTATACTTACAGAGATAAGGTTGCCAAGAAGACAAGGGACAATCAAACAAGGTCTCTCAACGACTTCCTTGACAGAAACATAAAAAAAAGATGAATCCGAAGACTCAAGAGTAGTTTAGGATCTCAAATGTAAAAGTAGATAAGTGGAAGTCCCAAGAAAAAATGATCCTTTCTTCTTATTACAATGTATTTCAATTCCGTTGTACTTAAACTCCAAAGATCAATGTACTTCTTTACTTTTCATGTATGAATGAATGAATGAATGAATGTATGCTTCCACTCAAACGGTAAAATATCTGCATACAGAGGTAAAACCCTTATCTCCAAAAAATGAGCCAAATCCATCATGTTTAGTCTCCCTCTCAAGATGGAACATCCCTAGGACATGCATCGCATAAAACTTTTTAAAATCAAACACTAACTTGTGAGTCGTGTTCATTTCATCTTTATAGGTAAGGAAAATGAATATTGGTTCAATCTTTTCCATATTGGTCAAAGCCATGATTCACAAGTTGCAAAAGAGTATACCATTAGAAAGTAAGAACTCTGTCAAAAGCATCCTGCATAACCCATCTGTTGCAATTCCAAAAGGGATAGCTTATGTCCTAAAGAAACCCGAATACCAAGATCATTCCTTCCTAACCATACAACCTCATCAATGCAATATGAACCTAACCATTGAAACCTTACTTAATCCTCCTTGTTACCACTTCATCCTTACTCCTTTGCCTAAACCTGAACCCATGGTCGCCATGGCTAGGCCTGAACCTCAAGGCAACACCGAAGGAGCCATACGACCCATGTTACCCTCAGTCTTACCAAAGAAATCGACTGTGCCCACCAGCTTGCCCATCCTCACTAATTCTTCACCTATGGTATTCCCTTTGCCCATAAACTAAAAGATAACTCTTCCCATTATAACCCAATTGCCAATATCCAGTCTTCATAATGTCCCATGAAATTACTCCCTGATAAAAGCACTAGGGAGCCTGTAGCAGAAATAGGAGGGATGACCCGGTCAAGGCCACTCTACACCTCTGTTGAAGTGGAAAGAAAGAGGAAGAGAAAAGATAAAAAGGAGAAAAGCTCCAACCAACCAACAGATCGAGAGATATCAGAATTTACCAAAGCTCTGGGAAAGGTTGACTACAACATCATAGAATAACTTAGAAAGGCCCTGGCCCATATTTCAATGTTAGGCTTGCTACTCACCTCAGAAGTACACAAGGATGCTTTGTTGAGGATCCTCAAAGATGCTCATGTGCCTGAAAACTTCACATCGGATAACCTGCATAACATTGTGAGCCTCATCATGGCCCCAAATATCATTACCTTCTCTGATGACGAGATTCCTACCAATAGAACGGCCTATACCCGTGCTTTGCATGTGGCTGTAAAAACAAGAGAAAAATAGTGGCCAAAGTATTAATAAGATAATGGGCCAACTTTGAATGTTTGCCCATACTCTACTCTAAAAAGGCTTGAAATGGACAAAACCTATTTGAATAGCAAAAATACAGTCATTTGTGCCTTTGATGGTTCCCAGAGAGAAACTATGGGAAAAATTTAAATGCCCGTTGAGATAGGGCCGGTAACTTTCACATTCAATTTTCAAGTCTTGCATATTCTGACTATCTACAATTTGTTATTAGGACGATCTTGGATTCATTCGGTAGGCACAGTCCCTTCTAGTCTTCCTCAAAAAGTCAAGTTCATTATAGGCTCCAAGCTGATTTCTGTTTTCGCTGAGAAAGAATCCGCCATATACAAAGCTGACATCATCTCACCCGGCACTGAATCGCCCTCCTGCATCCAGTCATTTGAATATATCATTGTCATACAGAAGGAAGATCAAGTGGAGCCAAAATATTCCCAAAATTCTTAGATGATAGCACGTTACTTCAAAACAAATGGATTCCATCTAGGAAAAGGCTTAGAGAAGTACTTACAAGGAAGGCCCGAGATCATAGAAATATCGTCGACCGAACTTATCTTTGGGCTGGGGTATGAACCTACAAGAAAAGAAAGGAGAGAAGCAGCACAAAAGAAGAGGGCTGACAAAAAAGCTACCATGGAGCTCTTGGGTCATTCAAGCAATTAGATATGGGAAAAGGGGTGTCTGCATCAGATAAAGGTTCGAAGAAGAGGAAAATTCAAGAGAAAACACCTGTCATGACGGCTGTTATTGGAATAACTCAAGATGGGTCCATTCGAGTAATGCTTCTAAGCGAGAACTTGCATAATTGGGCTAGTATGGACATCATGCGTGCCCGTAAGTTTCGGTACAAAGCTCGCTAGAGCAAAATCCCAGAGCATCTAACTTGTCATAAATAAACTTTATATTTCTGATTTACTTGTTTTAAAATTTTAAATCAATTTACTGTTAATGGAAAAATATTTCTTTTTGTTTGGTTCATTGTGCACTATTTTCCATGTCAGGGACCCTTGCATCCGACGCCTTACTCAACTAATCCAGAGAATGCCAAACTTGACAAATAATGACTTTAACACTGTGTTTGATTATCAGCAACTGAAAATTACAGTGGATGTGAATTATTCAAAAGAAATACTAGAGGAAATTCGGGAACAAATAGAAAGACATGAGAACCGTAATACTCCAAACATTGAGGAGACACAGATAGTTAATTTGGGGGATAAAGGGGATCCCAAAGAACTCAAAATCGGCATAGGGTTAGATTAATGGCAGCACAAAGAATTGTTAGAATTATTACATGCATACCTGGATGTGTTTGCTTGGTCTTATCAAGACATGCCTGGGTTGGATGAATCCATCGTGGAATATAGATTGCCTCTGGACCTGCAGATAAAACCTTTTGAGAAAAATTTGAGAACATTGAAGCCAGAATGGAGTTTAAAGATTAAAGAAGAAGTGATTAAACAATTCAAAGTAGGATTTTTGCAAATAGTAGAGTATCCCCAATGGCTGGTTAACATTGTCCCTGTTCGTAAGAAAGACGGCAAAGTGCGGATGTGTATTGACTTTTGGGACCTCAAAGGCCAATCCAAATGATGATTTTCCTCTCCCATACATAGACTTGCTTGTTGACAACACGACTGATCATGAAATATTTTCCTTCATGGATAGCTTTTCGGGGTAAAACCAATTCAAGTTAGCCGAAGAGGGTCGAGAAAATATTGATTTCGTCACCCCCTGGGGAGTGTATTGTTATAGAGTTATGCCATTCGAACTTCCCAATGCGGGGGCAACCTACCAAAAGGCCATGGTAACCTTATTTCATGATATGATGCATTAGGAAGTGAAAATTTATGTGGATGACATGATCATCAAGTCCAAGCAACGAAAATACCACTTGTTTAATCTACGAAAGGTGTTTGACCATCTCCGTAAATACCAACTCAAGCTGAATCCTGCCAAATGCACGTTCGAAGTATCTTTAGGGAAGTTGCTAGGGTTTATAGTCAATGAAAAGGAGATAGAGATTAATCCTGCCAAAGCAAGGCCATCATTGAAATGCCCGCTCCAAGAGGGGAAAAAGAGATCCGGTCCTTTTTGAAAAAAATAAACTTCATCAGCTGGTTCATCGCTCAAATAACTCAACTGTGCAAACCTATTTTGAAACTCCTCACGAAAGATGTTCCAAAAGAATGGGATTATAACTGCCAAACAGCTTTCGAGAGAGTCAAAGAATATCTACGAAACCCTATAGTCCTAGTGGCACCTACCCTGGGGCGCCCTCTATTGATGTATATGTTAGATTTAGATACTTCCATGGGGCATGTTTTGGGGTAGCATGATGAAACAGGGAGGAAAGAGAAAGCCATTTATTACCTCAGAAAGAAGTTCCTGCCATATGAAATAAAGTATTCTGATCTTGAGAAAACTTGCTGTGCACTAGCCTGGGTAGCCCACAGGCTTTGACATTACATGCTCTATCATTCCACTTTCCTCATCTCTCAGATAGATCCCCTCAAGTATATATTCGAGAAACCAACCTTGTCTAATAGAATCGCACGATAGCACATGATCCTGTCAGAGTTTGATATTGTATTTACTACCCGTAAAGCAGTCAAGAGGCAGGTAATAGCTGATTATTTGGCTGAGAACCCTATTGATGATTACCAATCCACAGAACCTCAATTCCTCAACAAGGATATACTGTACACTGATAATGTGATTAAAGGGCAAGCAAAAACTGGGTGGAGGATGTATTTTAACGGAGCTGCTAACAAAAGGGGAGCCTGCATTAGGGTAGTAATAGTATCAGAAACGGGCAGTCATTACCCCATTGTGGTTAAGTTACAACTAGAACTGTGCACCAACAACATCGCCGAGTATAAGGCTTGTATCCTTGGCTTAAGGGTAGCAATGGAGATGAAGATCGACGAATTGGCTATTTTCAAAGATTTAGATTTGGTTATTCAACAGTCCATGAATGTATACCAAACTCGAAATGCCAAAATTTTCCCATATCATCAACAAATCAAGAATTTATGCCAACTATTCAGAAGCATAAATTTCCATCACATACCCTGAGTAGAGAACAACTTCGCTGATGCCCTAGCCACTATAGTCGCAACAATCAAGGTTGATAAGGGCACTGAAATACATCCTCTCTAGATCTTTACGAGAGACACTCCTTCCTATTTCCTTCACACAACAGCTGAGCCCGATGGGCAACCATGGTTTTATGACATCTAGAGGTACATCCAGACAAGGGCATTCCCTGATGCAGCTTCACATCGAGATAGGAAGACCATTTACCGTTTGGTGGGACATTAATTTATGTCTGAAAATGAGCTTTTCAGAAGATCATAGTTCTGACCTTTGAAATGTGTCAATGCCATCGAAGCCAAAATTATCATGAGGGAAGTACACGAGGGAGTTTGCGGTCCTGACATGAATGGCCACACGCTTGCTAAGAAGATCCTCTGGACATGGTATTACTGGTCAACAATGGAGTCAGATTGTATTAGATACATTTTACGGTGTCATAAGTGCCAAATACATGGGGATAAAATCAAAGCACCGCCCACGGAACTCCATTCCATGTCAGCCCCTTGGCCTTTTTCTATGTGGGGGATAGATATGATTGGCCCTATCACCCCCAAAGCCTCCAACGGTCACCGATTCATCATGGTTGCCATTGATTACTTCACTAAGTGGGTGAAAGCGGTCTCCTATGTTCATGTTACCAAGAAGGTTGAGGAGAAGTTCATAAAAAATCACATCATCTGCCGATATGGGATTTTTGAATCACTCATTACTGACAACACCTCTAATTTAAATAATGAGTTGGTATCAAAATTGTGCTAAAGGTTTCGCATTATCCACCAGAATTTAGTCACCTACTGGCCTTAGATGAACCGAGCAGTAGAAGCAGCCAGCAAAAACATTAAGATACTATTCCGAAAGATGATCGACAACTACAAAGATTGGCATGAGAAACTTCCTTTTGCACTGATGGCCAACCGAACCACCATGAAGGTTTTTACAGGAGGTACTCCCTTCAAGCTGGTCTTCAGCACAGAGGTAGTTATTCCCATTGAGATTGAGATTCCGTCCCTAAGGATTTTAATGGAAACCAGGTTAGATGAAGCAGAATGGATCAAAGACCGATATGTTTAATTTTGCCTGCTAGATGAGAAGTTGTTAGCTGCAGTTTATCACGCTCAGTGCTATAGAAAACGAATGGCTAGCGCATTTGAAAAGAAAGTGCGGCCTCGATCATTCCAACTAGGAGATTTGGAACTGAAAAAGGTATTTCCCCACCAAGAAGTAGCACAACGGAAATTTGATCCAAATTATGAAGGGCCGTTTGTGACAAAGAAACTCCTGTTTGGAGGAGCTCTTATTTTGGAGGAAATAGTTGTTCAGGAATTCCCTAGTCCATTGAATTCAGATGCTGTCAAACGTTACTACATATGATTCCGAAAACTAGACCTCTGGTTTCTGTTAGGAAGTAATAAAATTTAGTTTCCTTAATCTAAGATAATCAACTGGGCACGGTCAAAATTTTAATGATAAAGCTCTATGGACTAAGCAATTTAATTTTGAAATGATGAGAGGCCTTCGTTTAATCTCCCATATAGTCAAAAGCAACCTTTGTTAAACTCTTAGAGTCGGTTACTTTCTTTCAAAGAAGTCTCCTAACTTGGTGATCATGCTAGGTTAAAGAAAAGCACTAAGGAAATGCGTTAAAAAAAAAAGGGTTCCACAAAGCACTATTATTTACATTGTTATTTCAAAAAAAAAAAAAAAAGGGCAAGGTATCAAAAGCAAGATAAAAATACGCAGAAAAGTGCTAGTAGACCAAAAATCATCAACAGTGATCACTAGTATCAAAAGCAGAGTAGAATGGTAGGTTTGAGCCATTTTCTTTTCTTTCAAAAATGAAAACCCACATCACGAACCTTAAAGTCCTTTCAAATCTGAATTAAATTGCTTAGTCCAAATGAGCTCACTGAAATATGATCTTGGCAAAGAAAAGCTGGGAGATGGCACAAGTAATATTTAAAAGTTTCTTAACAGAAACTAGAGACCTGTCTAAGGAAAGAGAGAGAGAGAGAAGAGAGAAAATAAGCACATTCTTGAGGATGCGGTGAAAACCCGAAAGGGCGCTGTAGGTAAAAGATTTGGGATGTGGCAAGATACAAAACTGTCAACCTTGGTGAAAACCTGCAAAGGTGCCTTGGTGCAAAAATGATAGAGCTAGGACTAGGGAAAACCCTCACGGGCGCCAGTAGTAAAAATAGTGAAAAGAAATGCGGGCTGAGGCGTAAGAGATAATCTGAGGCATGAGCATTCCTAGAAGGTGTCTCGAAAAGGATTCTCTGGATTAGTCCAGTTAAGGTTAAAAGAAGCAAAGGTTCCCCTCTGGGGGCAATAAGTTAGTCAAAGCATCAAACAAAAAAGAGTAATTTTTCATTTTAATTTTCTCAAGCTTGCTTTTTATACTAACCATGCAGGAAAAGCTTCTCAAAAGTATGAAATGCTATAAGTTCATAAGGAAAAAAGTAGACAACATTAAAATGAAGTTTGTCTCTCTATAAATGGAGGAATCAATAAATCTAGGAGCGATGGGCAAAAATATATCGCTCTCCATCATCATCAGAAGAGGAGTCAACTAGAAAGGGGTCAACCAACTTGCCACCCGTAAGAGGAGCACTCGAAGAAGCACCAACCGTCGATAATCCAAGTCGGCCCTGCTCATAGTCTACACATCTAGCCAGAAGCATATCCCTCTCCCGAGTAAGGGACTCCACGGTCTCTCGCAAAGACTGAATATCAACAGTAGCATCCTCCAGGGGAGTGGAAACGTTTGGGGCACCTTATGACCACTTATGTCCCCACGAAGTACTCAAAGGTAGGCTATTGCGTGTCGATCTGGCCGGTGCTAACTGCATCTCTAAAGAAGGTACATTAATGTCTCTTGCCCTCAACCAATCATACAACACTTGTATCAATCTTTGGTTCTGCCACCTGTGATGACGTCCCTGAATAATCATAGTTGTCAAAAAGTCTGTGTACCCCACGGGGGGCAAAGGAGTCTCAAAGAGTAGACCCCCAAGCCTGTTAGGACCTAACATGTATCATCGGAGCTAATAATGGTAGTTCTCAGTCTCAAGGGGCATGTCAGAAAATGGACCGTCATCGTCCATGTGAGGAAGCAAAGATCTCCATATATCCATGGCTCCCTCTACCAATGTCCTCGGGATCGATGCCTCAAAGATAAGGGTAAACTCTGTCGCAAAGGCCATATAAGGAATATCCTAACTCCTATCGAGCTGTTGCAAAACTCGAATCCCAAAGAAGGGGGCAATGCCTCGTAAGCCCACTAAGGGCACAAAGGCCCTCTCAGAAGGTCAAACTCTCAAGCAATACTTACCAACCAATCCTGAATACCACCTGACCGTACTTGATCTCATGCTTCGAAGGTAGTTAGCCCATGCCGCAGCAGTCCGTAGGAACCTCTCATCATCCGCAATAGCTCTCTGAGATCTCACCATGAACCATATATGGTCAAGCTCGGGGTACCATGTATGCTGGAATAGAGGAGTAACAAATAAATGCCCAATCACCCAAAGTTGGAAGAGCGCAATACATCCCCAAAAATGAGCATCAAACTTTTGTTGAAATCTGGTAAGGCTCACAAAGGTCTCCCTCACAATCATGGGAGCATAGGAGTGCCCTTCACGAACCCTCGCGACTAATGCACATAATCGACAGTCAACCAAATCATCTCCTCACAGAAACATCAAGAAATTTAGAAGAAGCAGAGCTAGAGCAACCATGTGAGAAACAAACTAGTCTTGAGAAGTATGCCAATCACCCGAATAAGCCCTCATACCCATCAAAAAATCAAAATGGGAAAATAAGAACTCCACTAGAATGCAAGGAAAATGAGATAGAAAGGCAGACGAAAGAACTACGGGGCGGAGTCCAAGATGGGATGAGACAACTGTGATGCAATTGTTAGGGAAATGAGTCAAAATGAATTTTTTACACATTTCGATTTTTCTACACATTTCGATTTTTCAAATGTTAAGTCAAAATGAATTTTCTACACATTTCGATTTTTAAAAGTTGAGTTTCAAGTCAAAATGAATTTTCTACACATTTTGATTTTAAAAGTCAAGTTTCAAGTCAAAATGAATTTTCTACACATTTTGTCTTCAAAGGTCAAGTTTCGAGTCAAAATGAATTGTTTATACATTTTGTCTTTAAAATTTTCATTTCAAGTCAAAATAAATTTTCTAAACATTTTGCCTTCAAGAAGTCAAATTTCAAGGCAAAGCAAATTTTCTAAACGTTTTGTCCGAATTTCAAATCAAAATGGTTTTTGATCCAAAGTCTAAGGTTCAAATCTCAAAAATTTTCAATGAAAGTCTATCTCAAGTTCTTTTCTCAAAAAGATTTCTATTCCAATCAAGTTTCAAGACTTTCTAAAATCCTTTTCCTTCAAAACCTCTTGTTCAAAAATCAATCCTCAAAAATTTCCCTTTTCAAAATTTTTATCAAATTCTAAGATTTTCGATTTCAAAATCCATTTTCAAAATTTTCTAAATGTTTCTTTCAAAAATTTTCATTCAAAATTCCATTTTTAAAAATTTCTTCTTAATTTTTCTCCTAATAGTTTTAGGGCCCCTGAGTTTCTTGGGACCTTCTCCATCAAAAAAGCCCCTCCCTCAAATGTTTTATATCTTTTTTCTTCAAAAAAGATTTCATTTAAAAAATTTCCTAACTCTTTCCTTAATTTCAAGAAATTTCTATGGAGTTCCATTTAAAAATGGCCCCTACAACACCCATAACACTATAAGAAAATACAAACAATGCACTTCACAATATCACAATCACATAATGCTCACACACACAAAAAATTCTGTGCACATTTTCAAGACTTTCAAAAATTCAAGGGTTTTCAAGATTGTTGCAAAAGTTTTTTAAAACCACCTCAAATATTTTTTAAAATATTCTCACATTTTTCTAGGAATTAAAAGTTAGATATTTCTTTTATTTTCTAATTTTTCTTATTTTAACATATTTTTTAATTTTTTAAAAAATAAAAAATTCACAGAGTTTTCAAAAAGTCACAAAATTACATACGGCTATTAAACACATTTTTCTAAGGCACATAGCATAAAAATCTAGCCAAAAAACTCAATACCCAAAATTGTAGGAGTAAATCTCCAATTCTTGCAGAAACCCCCTTCACATAAAGCATGTAAAACTACCCAAATTCAATCAAACAAGCACCAAAACGCAAAACTAAGTCCACCAAAGCGTTCAAAACATGTCAAAGTATCAATTTCAAATATTTACACACCCAAATGGAGTTCTATGCATCAAAATCAACACAAAACAAAAAAATTCACCTCTTGAAGTCCTCAGGCAAAATCTCCTTTTCTGGGGGCAATTTCGGCAATGGTGACCACTCCCAGCACTTCTCCAATGATCCCCAAAGTCACTCCTCCAATGGACACAACTCTGTCGCGCTCCAATTTTTCACACCGGAGAAAAATACGCACAAGTGGAAAAAATACAGTACTCTCTCATTAGAACTCATCCTTCTAGAAAAATGAGTGCAACTAGGTTTGAATTTAAAATTTATTTTGAATAATGGCTTTTGAAAAAGATTTGGAGTCGCCACCAAACTCGATTAAGGTGAGTTAGGTCACTTAAAGCTAAGCATAATCCGAAGATTACAGTTAGGATTTATAAAAGATTTTAAAAACTTTCTCAAGGGAGGGTTTTTAGAAAATAAGTTGTTTGGAAACCTTTGAAAATATTTAAGCTATTTTTGAAAATAACTCCATTTTGGTCTTTGAAAATAGTGATTTAGGTTCGAAGGTTAGTTACGTGTAGAAAAGACGCACAAAGCCATCACCCTACCCTGCCCTTGTGGTGCCTACAAGTCTATTTACCCTAGGTTCACTCATTTGGAATATTTAATTAATAAATGTACAAAACTATCAACTTTAGAAAATAACTTTTAAAGAGAAGCTTGATATGATACATGATATGCAAGTGTAAGAATTTGATTTGATTTTGGAAATAGCTTAGAAAAGACTTGTTTTGAAATTTGAAATGGATTTGAAAAAATAGATTTGATTTTGAAATGGATTTGAACAGATAGTTTTGATTTTTGAAAAAAATATTTTTAGAATTTGAAATTGGAGATTCGAAAATAGATTTTGGAATTGGAAACTTGAAAGAGCTTGAGGAATTAGAAATGTGAAAAAGGTTATGGAATTAAAAATTTAAAAATAGTTATGACCGCACCCATGAGGGTTGCCTACGTATCTCTTTTTGGGAATCAAGTTAGTCGTAATTCGGACAAGAGTCCGATGAAAAATAGACACTTTAAGGTTTTCGAAAAGTTTGATTTGAAAAGGTTTGATTAGAAAAGAGTTTCATTTGAAAAAGAATTTGATTTGAACATGGAATAGAAGATTTGAAATTGAGATTTGATTTAAAATGGAACTTATTCTTAGAATTGGACTATGATTTGGAAAGATTGAGTTGAGCTTTGAAAACATTTTGAATTTTGAAATTGGAAAACCATCGTAGTTTAGAAAGAAATTTTAGAAAAGGATTGAAGCTTCCTAACTTTAGGGTTACGATTGAACTAGGGTTTAGATAACTTAAGGTTGAAACATGGACTTGAAATAAGAAAGTTTAATCTAGACTTGAAAGTTTGATTTGATTTTAGAAAACTTAGAATTAGGAAAGATGAGGTTTAAGAAGGTTTGAAAAGGGATTCAATTTGATTTGAAAACACTTGATTATTTGATTTGAAGGAGTTTAGAAAACTTAGGGTTTAAGAAAGATTGGATTAGGAAAACTTTGGATTAGAAAAGTTTCAAAATAGGAAAGTTCTATTTTAGGAAAGTGCCAAGTTACGAAAGTTTAGTTTTAGGAAAGTTTCATTTTAAGAAAGTTTTGAAATAGGAAAGATTTGATTTCTATTTTCTAATGTAGAAGATTAGATTTTATTTCAAAAAATAAATGATTTGATATAGTTTCTAAAATTAAGGGATTTGATCTAGTTTCCTAGCTTGGCAGATTGGATTTGACATGCAATTGGAAATGTTGAATTTTGGAAATCTAGGATTTGAAAACCTATGATTTTGGTGCAGAGATTTGGAAAATCTAGGATTTGACATAAAAAATTGTTTTTGAAAACCTATAATTTGAAGCAAAAGAGGAAGTCATATTTTTAGGAAAAAAAATTAGGATTTCCTAACCATGAAATCTAGGACTTGACTTGGACTCCAAGAAAAGAGAGATTTTAGAAAGTGAATTTTTGAATAAAGTTTTTAGGAAGGAGACTTGAAGAAAGATTTTAGAAAATGAATTTTTGAAGAGAACTTTTGGAAAGGAGTTTGAAAAAAGCTTTTTTGGAAAATAATTTTTTGAAGGGAGTTTTTAGAAAGGAATTTTTTAGAAAGTGAATTTTTGAAGAGAGCTTTTAGAAAGTATTTTGAAAAGCAATTTTTGGAAAGGGGCTTGAAGAGAGTTTTTGGAAAGGAACTTAAAAAAGTAATTTGGAAAGGAGTTTGAATATGGACTTTTGAAAAACCTTTTGAATGTCTCACTTTCCTAAAATGATTCTAACCATGAAGAGATTAGAACTATTTTAAGTTGGTGATTTTAAAAACAATATGGACTTAAAATATGGACCAATATGGTTACATTAAATATCACACCTTCTTAAAACAACTCTTGTCATGGAATGGCTAGAATCATCTTAAGATTGTGGTTTTAGTGAAAAACAAGTTAGGGTTTATATCCAAAATATGGACCTTGATAGTCACAACGAATATAACACTTTCCTAAAATAACCCTAACCATAAATTGGCTAGAATCACTCTAAGAGTGTGATTTTGAAAACAAAGTTTTGAATGCAAATTTTGAAAGATGATTTTGATGCAAACTTTGAAAGTAACTTTTGAAAACAATTTTTGAAGAGATATATGAACATGATATGCACAATGCAAGTAGGACATGAACATATAAGGTTTATGCTTCACCACATAATCAAGGGAGCCGAATCCATATGGTCCAAGGTTGAATTAGAAGAAAGTCCCCGGTAAGGTGACTTTCAACAATCCTTCCTACACATGAATCGGAAAAACCCTTGTTTCAAGCATGCAAGAAATGGAGGAAAAAGATGAGAATTAAAATAGAAGAAAATCCAAGTGGGTTAGAAGAGAGAAGAGAGAGGAGGGAATTATATAAACGTAAAGCCTACCTTATATCTTCTTTGCTTTGTTTGCTTGATTTTGCTTGGCTTTTCTTGGACTTTGAAAGTTTCGAACTTGTAGTACTTCAGTCTTTAATGGATGTTGGAAGCTTGCATATGAGTGTATGAGGTGTATATAGGCTAAGGTTATCGTGGATGGTATGTGTCGCGCCCAGATTTTTCGCACTCGAGGAATACTCACACAAGTGGGAAAAACATTGTACTCTTTCGTTAGAACTCACCCTCCTAGAAGAATGAGTGCGACTAGGTTTGAATTGAAAACAGGTTTGAATAAAGGGCTTTTGAAAAAGATTCGGAGTCGTAACCTAACTTGATTAAGGTGAGTTAGGTCACCTAAAAACTAAGAATAATCCGAAGACTACACTTAGGGTTTTTAGAAAAGGATTTGAAAAATATCTCCTCAAGAGAGGGTTTTTAAGAAAATAGGTTGTTTGGCAATCTTTGGAAAACATTTAGCCCTTTTTTGAAAAATAACTCCGTTTTTGGTCCTTGAAGTCAGTGATCCTAGGTTCGGAGGTTGGTTACGTGTAAGGAAGACGCACTAAGCTATCACCCTATCCCGCCCTTTCGGTACCTATATGTCAATCTACCCTAGATTCACCTGTGAGAGTCTTCAACTAACTATTGGCCAATCCTATCCACTTTGAAAAACAATGTTTATAAATTATCATGATGCATGATATGCAAGTGCAAGAAAAGAGACTTGAAAAATAGATTTGAAAAGAGATTTGAAGAGATAGAATTGAAATTGAAAAGTTTAAAAATTTGGAAATAGAAATTTGAAAATAGAAATTGGAATTTTGAAAATACATTGGAATTTGAGATTTGGAAAGATTTTGGAAACCGCACCCATGAGGGTGGAATTGAAAGTTTGAAAAGTGTTGTGACCGCACCTATGAAGGTTGCCTACGTATCCCTTTGAGGGAATCAGGTCAGTCGTAGTTCAGACAAGAGTTCGATTGAAAAGAGATTGATTTGAAGAGAGAGATTGGATTGGAAGAAAGAGATTGAATTGAAAATTGGATTTGATTTGAGGTTAGAAGAGGAGATTGGAAATTGAAATTAAGAAGATTGGACTTGTTTTGGAAAGATTGATTTTGACTTGTTTTGAAAAAGAGAAGGTTTAAGAAAACCTAGACTTAGGAAAGAGAAGAGACTTAGGAAAGATTTGACTCGGCTTAGAAGATTTGGAAAGATTAGATTTTAGGAGATGTTCGAATTAGGAAAAGTTTGATATAGGAAAGTTTCGAATTAGGAAAATTTCATTTTTGGAAAGTTTCAAATTAGGAAAGTTTTGAATTAGGAAAGTTTCATTTTTGGAAAGTTTCAAATTAGGAAAGTTTTAAAAATTGGAATTTTTGAAATAGGAAAGTTTTGAAAATTGAAAAGTTTTGAAATAGGAAAGTTTTGAAATGGGAAAGTATTAAATTTGGAAATGTTTTGAATTAGGAAAAGTTTAGTTTAAGAAAGACTTAGAATTTAGAAAGTCTTAACTTAAGAAAGTTTTGAATTTAGAAAGCTTAGAATTTTAGAAAGATTTGACATTTGGAAAGTTTAAGATTTTGAAAATTTTAGAGTTTTTTTAGAAAATCTTGAGATTAGGAAAGGTTTGAGTTTAGAAAAAGTTTGAAAACTTAGGTCTTAAAAGTTAATGTTTGAAAAGAAGGTAGAATTAAGAAAGGGTCGAATTAGGAAAGATTTGAAAGTTGAGTTTTAAATTTTAGGAAAGATTTTTATGTTCAAGTTTTGAAAACTTAAGGTTTAGGAAAGTGGAAGTTTAGGAAGGATTTGAATTAGGAAAGATTTGGATTAGGAAGGGATTTGATTTGGTTTCTAAAAGAGAAAGTTTGATTTCGTTTCCAAAAACGGAGGATTGGATTCGGTTTCCTAAATGGGAAGATTTGATTTGGTTTCCTAAAGGGAAGATAGGATTTGGTAAGGATTTGGAAAGGAAGATTCTAGAAACCCTAGATTTGGAAAATTATAGTTTCGACGTAGAAAAGAGGTTTTAGAAACGTGTATAGTTTGGATGTAAAAACAAGAGGTTTTGGAAACCTATGCTTGGGCAAGGTTTGAAAACCATGTTTTTGGGAAGAAAATTTAGGGTTTCCTAATTGTGGGTTCTAGGGTATGACTTGGGCTCTAAGGAAAGAGTTTTTGGAAAGTGCGTTTTTGGAAACGAAGGTTTTTCTAGAAGGAAATCCTAGGGAGGAGTTTTTGGAAAGTGAATTTGAAGATAGAGTTTTTGGAAAAAGATTTTTGGAGAGAAGGAGTTTTTGAAAAGTGTGTTTTTGAAAACACAGATTTTGGGAGGAAATCCTAGAGAGGAGAGTTTCTAGAAGGAAAATTTTGGAAAGAGAGTTTTTTAGAAAGATTTTTGAAAGGAGATTGTTGGAGAGAGTTTTTTAGGAAAGAGACCTAGGGAACGTTTTAGGAAAGTGGACTTTGGGGAGAGGATTTTGGAAAGGAGTTGAAAAAGGGAGTTTTGAAAAAATAGATTTTGGAAAGAGTTTTTAGAAAACACTTTTGGAGAGGAGAGTTTTAGAAAAGCTTGTTGAAAAAGAGATTTTTAGGAAGAAAGACTTTTTGAAAAGAGAGTTTTTAGAAGGTGTAAAAACATGTCACTTTCCTAGAGCAATTCTAAGCATAAGAGGGCTAGAACCACTTTAGGAAAGCGGTTTTGAAAACAACAAGATTTGAAAATATGGACCGTATTGGTCACTTTAAATGTAACACTTTTCTAAAGCAATCCTAGCCATGGAAAAGCTAGAATCACCCTAGGATTGTGATTTTGAAAACATGTTTTGAAAAAGAAATTTTGATGCAATTTTGAAAACAAGTTTGAAAACGATTTTGAAAACGAGTTCGAAAACGAATTTTGGAAGATGCAAGATCATGATATGCACAATGCAATTTTGGGATCGTGAACATACAAGGTTAAGGCTTCACCACATAATCAAGGGAGCCGGACCCACGTGGTCTCTGGTTAGACTAGAAGAAAGCCCCCGACATGGTGACTCTCCAATAGCCCAATCCTACACATGGACCGGGAATCCCCTTGTTTCAAGCATGCAAAGAAAGGGGGGAAAGAGATGGGGGATTAAAATAGAGAAAACCCAAGTGGGTTAGGAGAGAGAAGAGAGAGGGGGGAAGTGCGGAAATTTAAATAGGGAGCCTACCCTATGTCTTGTTATTTTGCGCGCCTTGCTTTCTTCGGTCTTCGGTCTTCGTCTTGATCTTCGCCTTCAATCCTCAAGAGTTGTCTTCAAGCTTTGGATTGCAGCTCTTCAAGTTTTCAAAGGAGGGTTGAAGGTTAGTGTATGAGTGTATAGGGGTGTGTATGAGTTTATAGGAGGCTAGGGTTTAGTGTATAGGAGGCTAGGGTTTGGAAAACCTAAGGAAGCTAAGGTTTTGGAACTGTTCGAGCTCTGTATATCAAATTATATGATTTTTAGGTTGAGTTTGCGAATCCTTTTCACGTTGGAGGAGGCTTTGTATTTATAGAGATTAGACAACACTGGCGCCTGTTGCAGTGGCACCAGGCCATTTTTTGGCTTAGCGCCACTACTAGTGGCGCCAGCCAATTAGGAAAGGTTTAAGGTCGGCAAGCAACGTATCTTTGACTAGATTTGGGCGCCTGTACTAGTGACTACCATGCAATCTTTAGCCTGGCTTCACTAGGAGTGTCTCCGAAAAGTCCAGGAAGGATTTTGGAGGACTGGGGATGACCTGGAAGGCCGAAAAAGAGCAGGAACACTTAAAATAGTGTTCCAAAGGTACTTGACTTGAAAAGTGAGGATAGGATGTGTCGGAAGGGTTGATCGGGTCTTTAGGGGCGAAACAGTCAATCGGACCGAAAACTACCGGGACAGACTCGGATTGTCCCAGAAGAAGACTTGGGATTTGGAAACATTATTTAGAATGTTCCCAAAGGTTTCCGCTTTGATACCCAGAGCCGGTGTGGTCAGAAAAGGTGACCGGCCCACCAAGGGCAAAATGGTCATTTTGTATCAGGTTTGCCGGAACTGACTCAGAATGATCCGGAAAGGTAGAGGAAAGTTGAGAACACTAAAAAAGTATTCTCGGGAAGTTATCGGTTTGATACCCAAAGCCGGTATGGTCGGAAAAGGAGACCGGCCCACTAGGGGCAAAACGGTCATTTAGCTTCAAGTGGGCCCTACGGGCCTGAGAAGCGACTGGTGGACTAAATTCAAGTTAAAAAGGTAGGCTTCAAGTCTAAATATGCATGTGATGTGTGAAAGTGATCTTGGTCAGCTCGGAGATTGCCGAGCGGGCAAAAATGGGGTGCTTACAGTATGGAGGCTAGGGTTTGAAAAGGCTTAAGAAAACTAAGGTTTGGAGAGAGTTTGAGGTCTGTATGTAGAGAGACAAAGTTTTTAGACTTAGATTGCCGACCCTTTTCATGCAGTGGGAGGCTTTGTATTTATAGGCAATTTAAACCGACCTGGCGCCTATTGTTGTGGTGCCAACCTTAAAATGCATTGGTGCCCCGAGACACTATGTCACTAGTAGTGGCGCCACAGCCACTTAGGAAAGATTTTGAGGCGGCAAGAAATGTATCTTCGATCCTTGATACGCAAGGTAGATGATTTGGACGCTTGTCGTAGTGATTATCATGCATTTTTTGGCTTGGCTTCACTGGGAGTGACTTCAGAAGGATCGAGAATTTTTTGAAAGGCCGAGAATGGTTTGGAAGGTCGAACATGGGTAGAAACCCTTGAAATAGTGTCCTAGGGGTAACCAAGTTGAAAAACAATGTCGGGATGGTCGACCAAGCTATTAGGGGTAAAACAGCCAACTAAACCGAAAAACCATCAGAATGGACATAGAATGTCTCATGAGAGAACTTAAAGGTTGGAAACACTATGTAGAATGTTTCCAAGGATTTTCGGTTTGATACCCAGAGCCGGCGTGGTTAGAAAAGGTGACCGGTCCACTAGGGGCAAAATGGTAATTTTGCACCGGGCTTGCCGGAATAAACTTGGAATGATCTAAAAAGGTGTTGGGAGGTTGGGAATACTATTAGAAGTATTCTTGGGAGGTTACCGGTTTGATATCCAGAGCCGGTGTGGTTCCCAGAGGCGCTCGGATGCCTAGGGGCAAAATGGTCATTTTGATCGAATAGTCTCGAAATTGTTCTGGAACTGAATGGAAGGCACTTGAACATTCTGGATTGTCTTTGGGACTATCTTGGAAAGGTGGACTTACCGCTCTAAGGACTTAGGTACTTTCTCGAGAAGTGAACCGAAAAAGGCCCAAGGGGCAATTTGGTCATTTTTCATCGGAGTGGGCTAGCAGGCATTGGTGTTGACCTAGGTTTTGAGTGTTTTCGCCACTCTGACAGTCTGTGGCAAGTTGGTTTTCAAAGGTATCTTGTCCTTTGGTAAACGTGTCACGGCCAAGAGCCGAGTTCGGTCCATTGACATAGGGGGTTTGTTGGCAATTCCCAATATCGACCTGTTTGCGAGTGTTTCTGCCACTCTGACGGTTGCGATATTTGCAAGTGTTCAATCAGGAGACTACCTAACCTTGGGAAGCTGCTAGATGGACTTATCAACTGAGAAATCAACTTTCTCGAAAGACATGCTGAACAACAGACATTCTTCAATTGCGGGCTAGTAGGCGCCTGTAAGCACCGCAGTTTTGCTCGCTAGGCAGTCTCCAGTCCGTTCAGACTTGAGTTCAAGTCAATATGGACATATTTTGATTTAAATTAAATTTTCAAATCTAATCCCATCAATCAATCTCTTTGTTGGCCCATTTGGCCTAAATTGAGACAAAATGACCAAAATGCCATTGGGGGCACGGTTTGGTCCAATTCTAATAGGCATGTCTTTTTAAAAACGGTAAGTCCCCTTTCCAATTCCAATTCCAATTCTAATTCCAATTCCAATTTCAATTTCAATTCCAATTCCAATTCCAATTTTAATTCCAATTCCAATTAAACCCGGCACACCTTTCAAGAAAGTTAATTCCTCGCGGTGGTAAGACCATCCAATCCAGTACGTTTTCGAGTGAACCCTTCGGAACGGTAAGTCCCTTCAAACCCATCAATAGGGACGAGACCCCAAGTCCTCAAGATGGTAGAACGGTCTACCTTTGGTGCCTGCTAGCCCGCCAATGAAGAAATGTCTGTTTCGGCACGCCTTTTCAGAAAGTTAATTCCTCATGCGCTAAGTCCACCTAGCAACTTCTAGAGATTAGGCAGTCTCTGGAATGATCGCGACCCGTTAGAGTAACGGAAATACTAGTAAACATCGCAATTGTCAGAGTGGCAGAAACACTCGTACAAAGGTCGATATAGGGAATTGCCAGCAAACCCCTATATCACAGGACTGCCGTTAGAGTGACAGAAACACTCAAAACCCAGGTCAACACCGGTGCCTGCTAGCCCACTTCGGTGAAAAATGACCGAATTGCCCCTAGGGCCATTTCCGGCACGTTTCTTGAGAAAGTACCTTAGTCCTCAGAACGGTAAGTCCACCCTTCCAATATTGTCTTAAAAATAATTCGGCATGATTAGGTGCCTTCTAGTCAGTTTCGGGCCAATTCTAAGATATTCTGGTCAAGATGACCATTTTGCCCCTAGGCATCCAAGCGCCCTGGGAACCACACCAGCTCTGGGTATCAAATTGGTAACCTCTCGAGAATGCTTCTTATAGTATTCTTGACCTTCCATTACCTTTCCGAATCATTCCGAGTTAGTTCCGACAAACCCAGTGCAAAATGACCGTTTTACTCCTAGTGGCCCGGCTGCCTTTTTCAACCACACCAGCTTTGGGTATCAAACCGGTAACCTCTCGGAACATTCTAGGTAATGTTTCTAAGTCTCGAGTATTTTTCTGGGATATTCCAAGTCCATCCCGGCAGCTTTTTGGCCTAATTGATCGTTTTGCCCCTAATGGCCTGGTGAACCCGTCCAACACATCTTGTCATCATTTTTTGAGTCTACTACCTCCAAGACAATGTTCTAAGGGTTCTTGTCCCTTTTCAGCCTTCCGGGCCATTTTCAGCCCTTTCAAATCATTCACAGACCTTCTAGAGTCACTCCTAGTGAAGCCAGGCTAAAAATTGCATGGTAGTCACTAGTACAGACGCCCAAATATTCTGAAGATATGTTGCTTGTCGACCTTAAAACTTTCCTAAGTGGCTGGCGCCACTCCTAGTGGCGTGGAATGGCGCCAGAAGGATTTTTTGCTTGGCACCATTGCAACAGGCGCCAGGTCATTCCTCTGTCTATAAATACAGAGCCTCTTCCAGCTTAAAAAGAGTCCGCAAAATCAGTCTAAAAACTCTCCTCTTCAATATACAGAGCTCGTAGCCTCCTTAAATCCTAGGCTTCTTTAGGTTTTCCAAAACCTTAGCCTCCATACACAAACCCTAGCTTCTATACACTCCCATACACTCATATACCCTCATACACTAGCCTCCAAAGCCTCCAGTGAAGACTTGAAGTGCTGCAACCTAAAGCTCTCGAAGATCAAGACAAGCCCTTGAAAACTGACGCAAAGTGAAGCGAGGACCTAAGCAAAGCAAGCAAGTAAAACAAAGCGAATAAAGAAGACACAAAGTAGGCTTTCTTTTTACGTTTACGCATCTTTCCCCTCTCTCTTCTCTCTCTGAACCCAATTAGGTTTTCCTCTATTTTAATCCTTCATCTTCTTCCCCCCCTTTCTTGCATGCTTGAAACAAGTGACTTCCTGGTCCATATGTAGGATTAGGCTATTGAAGGTCATCGTGTCGGGGCCTTTCTTTAGTCTAACCAGAGACCACGTGGGTTTGGCCTCCTTGATTATGTGGTGTAGCCTTTAACCTTGTATGTTCACGACCCCAACTTGCATTGTGCATATCAAGATCTTGCATCTCTCCAAAATTTGTTTTCTAACTTGTTTTTCAAAACTTGCATTAAAATTGTTTTCAAACTTGCATCAAAATATTCTTTTTCTGAAATTGTTTTCAAAATCACAATCTTAGGGTGATTCTAGGCTTTCCATGGTTAGGGTTGCTTTAGGAAAGTGTACATTTAAAGTGACCAATATGGTCCATATTTTCAAATCCTTGTTGTTTTCAAAACCACTATCTTAGAATGGTTCTAGCCTTCTTATGGTTAGAATCGTTTTAGGAAAGTGAGATATTTTTATGAACGTTCCAAAAACTTTCTTTTCAAATCTCTCCTTCTAAAAATCTCTTTTCCAACATACTTTCTAAAAACTCTCTCCAATCTCCTTTCCAAAATTATCTTCTAAAAACTCCCTTAAATCAATTTGTCAAAACTCCTTTTCAAGCTTCGTTTTGAAAAAGCTCTCTTTAAAATTCACTTTCTAAAAATACTCCCTAAGTTTCCTTCCTAACTACTCTTTCCAAAAAACTCTTTTCTAAAAACTCCTTTTCAAAAACTCTATTTCAAAATTCACTTTCTAAAAACTCCTTTTTTAAGATTTCCTTCCAAAAACCTTTTCTTTTCAAAAATTCTACTCTCCAAAATCTCTTTCCTTAGAGCCTAAGTCAAGCCTTAGAGCCAATGATTAGGAAACCCTGATTTCCTTTCCTAAAACAGGATTTCCAATCTTGCCTTAAAACCTAGGTTTCCAAAATTTTCTTTTTACATCAAAATCATAGGCTTCCAAAACCTATTTTCTACATCAAAACTATAGTCTTCAAAATCTAGGATTTCTAAAAACTTCATCCTTCCAAATCCATGCCAAAATCCAATCTTCCATTTAGGAAACCAAATCCAATCTCCCCATTTAGGAAACTAGATCCAATCCTGCATTTTTGAAACTAAATCAAAACACATCTTTTAGAAACAAAATCTAATCGTTTGTTTTAGGAAATAGGAATCTCAATCCTTCCAAATCCAAATCTTTCGTAATTCAAATCCTTCCTAATCTCATACTTTCCTAAACCTTGAGTCTCCAAAACTTAAACTTTCAAATCTTTCCTTAAAACTTTAAGCTTCCAAATCTTTCCTAATTCTACATCTTTCTAAATTTTAACTTTCCAAATCTAAATTAAACTCAAACCTGTCCTAATTTCAAGTATTTCTAAAACTCAAATTTTAAATCTTTTCAAATTCAAAACTTCCTTAAGTCAAAACTTTCTAAAAACAAAACCTTCTTTAAGTTAAAACTTTCCAAATCCAAAACTTCTTAAGTCAAAACTTTCTAAATTCAAAATTTTCTTAAATTCTAAACTTTCCAACTTTCAAATCTTTCCTATTTCAAAACTTTCCTATTTCAAAATATTTCCAAATCAAAACTTTCCTAATTTGAAAACTTTCTTAAACCAAAACTTTCCTAAAATGAAACTTTCCTAAAACGGAACTTTCCTAAAAATGACACTTTCCTATTTTGAAACTTCCCTAATTCGAACATTTCCTAAA
Source organism: Euryodendron excelsum (assembly GCA_033060915.1). Taxonomy (NCBI): domain Eukaryota; kingdom Viridiplantae; phylum Streptophyta; class Magnoliopsida; order Ericales; family Pentaphylacaceae; genus Euryodendron; species Euryodendron excelsum. The sequence continues at coordinate 29,760,981 of CM065390.1, forward strand.
TCCAATCTTTCCCTAATCTTCTAAGTCCAACATTCAAGTCAAATCTTTTATAAAACCCTTCCTAGTCAAGTCCAATCTTCCTTAAACCTCAAGTCTGTCCTAAGTCCCATATTTCCTAAGTCTAGGTTTTCTAAATCTCACTCTTTCCAAAACAAGTTCAAATCTTTCTTCGAAGTTCTATCTTTCCAAATCAAAGTTCAATCTTTTCAATTCCAAATTTCAATTTCCAATCTTCTATTCCAAGTTTCAAATCAAACTCTTTGTTAGGTCAAACTTTCTATTTTCTATCGAACTCATGTCCGAACTACGACTAACCTGATTCCTCAAATAGGATACGTAGGCAACCCTCATAGGTGCGGTCACAACTTTTCAAATCTCCAATTCCATAACTATTTTCAAGTTTCCAATTCTATAATCTATTTCAAACTTCCAATTCCAAATTTTTACTTCCAATCTCCAAAACTTTCTTTCGAAATCAAATCTATCTTTTCAATTCTCTTTTCAATATCAAATCAAGTTCTTTCCAAATCTATTTTCAAATCAAGTCTTATCCTCGCACTTGCATATCGTGCATCATTCTTTTAAACATTCTTTTTAAGTGGATAGTATTGGATATGTATTAGTTAAAGACTCTAATAGGTGAATCTAGGGTGAATAGACATGTAGGTACCGCAAGGGCGAGGTAGGATGATGGCTTAGTGGGTCTTCCCTACACGTAACCAACCTCCGGACTTAGGATCAATGTTTTTGAAAGACCAAAATGGAGTTATTTTTAAAAAAAGGGCTTAAATATTTTCAAAGGTTGCCAAACAACCTGTTTTCTTAAAAGTCCTCTCTTGAGGAAGTATTTTCAAAAACCCTAAGTGTAATCTTTGGATTGTGCTTAATTTTTAGGTGACCTAACTCACCTTAATCAAGTTAGGTGGGAACTCCAATTGTTTTTCAAAAGCCCTTTATTCAAATCAAATTTTCAATTCAAACGTAGTCGTACTCATTTTTCTAGGAGGATGAGTTTTAACGAGAGAGTACAGTATTTTTTTCGCTTATGTGTGTATTCCTTGACTGCGAAAAATCTGGGCATGACAGCGCCAAAGGTGGATTGTTCTACCATCTCAGGGACTTAGGTTTTGTCTCGGTCGACTAGTTTGAAGGGACTTATCCTTTCGAAGAGTTTTATCGAAAAACATACCGAACTGGATGGTCTTACCACTTGAGGGATCAACTTTCTCGAAAGGCGCGCCAGCTTTGATTTAAATTGGAGTTGAACTTGAAATTGACTTTGAGATTGAAAAGGTGACTTACCGTCTCTAGGAAGACATGCCAACTGGAATAGAACCGAGCAATATCGCAAGGGTGTTTTGGTCATCTTGCCTCTATTGGGCCCGACGGGGCCGCGAAGCGATTGATTGAATAGATTGAGTTTGAAAAATTGATTTAGACTTGAATATGTATGCATTGGTTTGAATATGAGTCCGGACAGGCTGGAGATTGCCGAGCGAGCAAAAATGGGGTGCTTATAACTACTCCTCTTTTTCTATCTTTGCTTGACGAAGGTAGAAAATGATAAAGTAAGACTCCTATGTTGACTGCGAGGTGATCGGAGGGATGGATTTTGAAAATTTTTGAGGACTAGAACTTTGAAAATGGACATCCGGCTTAAGGGGGCATTTGAAATCGGGTTTTGGCGGGAAAAAGGCAAAGCTGCCTGAAACTTAACACTGGCGCCACTAGTAGTGGCGCCCGGTGCTGGAATAAAACTAGCAAACTTCAGATTTGAAGTTTGCAGGTTTGGGGTGTTAAGAGAGAAATCGTGAGGGATTTCGAGTGTTAGCCATGTGCATTTGGAGGAGTGCCTGGAGCGGTCACCGTCACTGGAATAGTCACTGGAGAAGGAGATTTCACCGAAGAACTTCAAGAGGTGAGTTTTTTGGTTTTTTTTTTTTTTTTTTTTTTGTTGTAGATTTTGATGTGTAGAACTTCGTTTGAGTTATGTAAATAATCAAAATAGAAGCTTTGACATGTTTTGAACTCTTTGGTGGAGTTATTTTTGTGTTTTGGTGTTTGTCTGATTGAATTTAGGTAGTTTTACATGTTTTATGTAAAGAGGGTTTCTGTAGGAATTGAAAATTTGCTCCTACAGCTTTGGGTATTGAGTTTTTCGGCTAGATTTGTATGCTATTTGCCTTAGAAAAATGTGTTTAACAGTTGTATGCAATTTCATGATTTTTTGAAAACTCTGTGGATTTTTTATTTTTTTTTAAAAAAAAAGGTTAAAAATAAAAAAATTAGAAAATAAAAGAAATATCTAACTTTTAATCCCTAGAAAAATGTGAGAATATTTTAAAAAATATTTGAAGTGGTTTTGAAAAACTTTTACAATGATCTTGAAAATCTTTGAATTTTGAAAAATTAGAACATGTCTTTGAAATTTTGAAAATATTGAAAATGTGCACAGATTCTTTTGTGTGTGTTGGTATTATGTGATTGTGATGTTGTGAAGAGCATTTTTGTATTTTTTTGTAGTGTCGTGGGCGTTGTGAGGGCCATTTTTAAACGAAACCTTGCCAAAATTTTGAAATTTAAGGAAAGAGTTAGAGATTTTTTTTTTAAATGAAATCTTTTTGAAGGGAAAAAATATAAAATCTTTAAGGGAGGGGCCTTTTTTGGTAGAGAAGGCTCCCAGAAACATAGAAGAGATTTTTCAAAGTAAGGAAAGGGTTGAAAATTTTTGAAAATAAATCTTTTGGAAGGGAAAAAGAGATAAAACTTTTGAGGGTGGGGTCTTTTTGGCAAAGAAGGCCTTGAGAAACTTGGGAGAAACTTTTTGAAATGTGAAAAAAGTTAAAAATTTAAAATAAAATATTTTTGAAGGAAAAAGAGATAAAAACCTTTGGATGTGGGGCCTTTTGAAAACAAAAGGCCCCAAGAAATTTGGGGGCCCTAAAACTATTGGGAGAAAAACTTAAGAATAAAATTTTAAGAATGAAATTTTTAATCAAAACTTTTGGAGGAAACACTTAGAAAAATTTTGAAAATGGATTTTGAAATTGGAAACCTTGGAATGTGATGAGAACTTTTAAAGGATTGAAAACTTGAGAATTTTTTAAAGATTGATTTTTGAACAAGAGGGTTCTGAAGGAAAAAATTTTTTAGAAAGTCTTGAAACTTGATTGGAATAGAAATCTTTTTGAGGAAAGAACTTGAGATAGACTTTAACTAAAAATTTTTGAAACTTGATTTTGAAATGAACCTTTGACTTTAGATAAGAAAGCATAGAAAAGTCGCTTTGACTTGAAATTGGAAACTTTTGAAGGCAAAATGTTTAAAAGATTCTTTTGACTTGAAATGGAAATTTTGAAGACAAAATGTATTGAAAATTTATTTTGAGTCAAAACTTGACCTTTGAAGACAAAATGTGTAAAAAATTCATTTTGACTTAACATTTGAAATTTTTTAAAGCAAAAAGTGTAGGAAATTCTTTTTGACTCAAAACTTGACATTTGAAGACAAAATGTGTAGAAAATTCATTTTAACTCAAATTTGAAACTCTTTTGAAAGCAAAATATATAGAAACTTCATTTTGACTTGAAACTTGACTTTTAAAATCAAAATGTCTAGGAAATTTATTTTGACTTAGCATTTGAAATCCTTTTTTTTCCCTTTATCTCTTTTACCTTTTTGAGCTATACTTACCATATGTCGACATTCTTACCTTGATCTTTAGGATGGCAGATGCAGGCGATGAGGGTTCAGAGAGGAGGAGCCAATTTAGGAAGGGTGCCCGTACAGATTCGGTAGGCAGCTCTAGCCATTCCAGAGGTAGTCGGAGATCTGTTAGCTGGGCGTCCTCCAGTCAGAGTGAAAGGGGGAGTAGACCTCCAGTTGACCTCTTCCCTCCAATTGAGTAGGTTTTCGAGGAGGAGAGGGATGCAAAGGAGGAGGTACCAGGCCTTGGCGAATGGGTGACAGGCTACGGGCGAGCCTCCTCTAGGCATAAATAGATAGACGCAAATCTTGGCGACTTGGATATACTAGACATTCCTCCTCTAGGGGATTTAGCTTATCATTCTAGCGTATACTCTCGACAGCACTTGCCTCCTCCACGGGTACACACATCGTTCAGAGGGGCTGTTCATCTTGTCTTCAGTACTATGCAGCGGGTGGTTCCATCTTACAGGGCTTTCTTAGCGAAGATTGGGTTTGGGGCATTTATGGGACTCTAGGCTAACCGCCTAAATAGACATCTGGTGCTGGCCTTAATTGAGAGGTGGCTTAGAGAGATTGGGACTTTCCATTTTGTGGGCTTTGAGTTGAGACCTTCTCCCTTAGACTGGGCCATCATCATAGGGCTTTCTTTTATCGGTCGACGAATCACCCTATAGTCAGTCAGCAGGGCCGATGCGTGTGCTTTGTTGGACTTGCCTCCTCCTGAGCGTTTTGCCTTTTCAGATTCTTGGCTAAGTTGCGATGATAGTACCTTTACTGTTGAGCCATCACCTGCCCGTCGAGACATCATGAGGTGGCGACTTGTTTTGTACATCATCTTAGCTATTTTTGCAACAACAACAAGTCGCTTGTCTCTTTTCAGTTAGTGACCATAGTAGCTGATCTTGGGGCTTTATCTGAGCTGGATTGGGGGTCCTTTTCCTTTAACTGCTTCCTTCGATCCATATGAGTCCAAACTTCTTCTTATTGGGGTAGTGTGACTGGTTTCTAGTCTTTTCTTGTCTGGTAGAGCTACGAGTACCTGCCTGTCCGTCGTTATGAGGTTATTGAGGCTGACCTTTATCCCTGAGCGTTGAGGTGGGCTGACCGGGTGACTTAGCGATCTAGGATTACTGACTTCATGATGATACGGGCGAACCTAGAGCTGATTAAGGCGAGGGATGTGACTTGGCAGCCCTTTGTCAGATCTGTTCATTATGAGGCGGTCAGATACTTGGTCCCATTGTCTCTATTGAGGGTTTCTTTTCTCAGCGATGATTCCTGGGAGTCTTATCTGGGAGATTGGCATTGGCATCAGTTCTATGAGGAGTTCCGGTCAGCAGGGGATCCGCCAAAGTATATGTTCGGAGCCTTAGTTGAGGGGGTCCCCATTCCATATCAGGAGCATCAGCCTAGTGTCGGTTTTTTGCTTCTGCCAGATACTAATTATGCCACACACTTTGGAGCCTATTCTGTAGGTGCTTTTACTTAGTTTGAGGTAGTAGTAAGTGGGTACATCGTTGGCCAGGAGGTGGTGGATTTGTGGCATCGAGCTGGAGGATACGTGCCCTAGGCTGAGTTTACCATTGTGAGAGACTAAAGGAACTGCTACTAGACTGAGAGGGACTAGTTACAGATGGAGAGGGATCATTTCCAGGCGGAGGTAGCTTCCTTGATTGTACGGTTGGCTTAGATGGGAGGTGGCAGGGTATGTTGTCCTTTCCCTCTCTTTGTTCTGACATTACTTAATTATTCTTTTGCCTTACTGACTCCATTTTTTCTTCTTTATAGGATACTATTACTTCTAGCAGTCGCACGCTTCCTCCAGAGCTAGGTTTTGTCGACTTTGACCTGAACATCGACTTTGACCTTTGATGAGTGCCCCCTTGACATAGGCTCAGATTTTTCTTGTATCCTATCCTGGAGATGTATTTAGTTTCATTGTCAGATAGTTTATTTTGAAAATTTTGCATAGAGTGGATATTTATGATTAGATAGTTAAATGTATGTATTGCTGCATGGACAGATAGAGATATTTATGATTTACACAGCTAGGTATATGAACAGGTGGACAGGGATAATGATGATGATATGTATTTATTATATGAGATGATATTTAAACTGCTTTGGTGACTTCTGTTTCTATAGGGAGCTGTGTCCTATAGATGCAAAGCTTAAGCCAAAATTTTTACAGAAATACATAAACAAGTTAGGGATGCAACAATTAATACAATGAATGGGGCATTGTTAAATTATACATCCTTGAAATGGCAACTCCTTCCTTGTTAGGGGTTGGTCTCTCTTTTGGTTTGACTTTACTTTGGCTGGATAATAGAATTTTGTACCTTTTTCATCCTTTTGATCAACTCCGATTTTCTACCTTAGGTTAGTGTATAGGATCATTTGGTTTGAACTCTCAACCCTCAGGGCTTTGGCAATAACTTACCTGACCTTTAGGAGAGTGATGAGCAGCTAGTCTTTCAATCTGAGGAGACTTTGCTTTAGGATTGTAATGTAGGCTAGGTTATGGAGTGTTGAAACAATGGGATATGCAGGCTCAAATTTGATATTCTTTTCAGCAGGGTTTAGATCCATACCGTCCTTGACTATTTTTTTTTTTGACAGGGTTAGCATCCTTCGTTAGCTTCGGTAACATGTTTGGCTCATTTAGATCAAGCAATTAGTTGTTAATCGGAGTGGACTTAAATAGAGTTGTAATGTAGGCCATGGCTTAGAATTTAACAAGAAAAGCTAAATGCTCGAACCTATAACTTTTATTGGGCTTCTTTATCACCTAGGATCACCTTTGGACTTTCCTTTTTGCCTTTACTATATACTCCTCAGAATGCCATGAAATGACGTTTTTTTCTCTTTCAGCCTTTCTATATGCTTTTCAAGATGATACAAACATAAATTTCTTCAGGCCTTTGCTCATATATGTTTTTTTGTTTTTTCTTTTTTTTTTGGCCTTTTGCCCTTTGGCAACTCTTTCTTTTTGCTTTTCTTTTTCTTTTATTTATTTTTTTGCTTTTTATGAGATGAACATTTCTACAACTTCTTTCTCTCAGATCCTTTCCTTAATATTTCAATTTAACCAATTGTGGGCAGTGATCCTTAGGTTGGGATTTTTTTCCTAAAAAGGACAGTAACTGGCTCAAAGGGTTTGACAATGGTTGCTTTGAACTGTATAAGAGACGAAATGAGGGCCACTCTTCACTTTGAACTAGATTGCTTGATCCATAGAGCCTTCAACATTACTTCAGCTTGATGAAGGTTAAATGACATGCTTTGTGGAGTTCTCAGTTATTTGTTTGCCCCAGTGTGGGGGGAACAGTCTTGGATCGGGGTTGACAAGGAATCTTTTGCTTTCTGCGAGGCACTAGTGGGTTAAGCAAAATGTATATAAACATCATCATCATTTTTTCTTTTATGGGAGAATGAAAGATGGTTCCTCTTCCTTTTGATAGTCTGGCCACACATCGCTTAGCTTTGATGTCTTGTAAGTGTTGCTTTTGGGATAGTCTCCCCACTTATCTTCATCCTCTCTCTTTTCAAAAATTTTATTAATCGGCGGGTGGCTAACTCATGCTATCATACCCTTTAAGTTGGGTCCTCCATAAGATAGACCATGCTCGTTGTGTAGGAAGCATTCACCATTCACAAGAAAGATAACCAACAAATGAATTAAAATACTATCATTTTATTCTCTTAATGAAAGACATAGAGTTTTTAGGCAATATGGAAATGCAAATATCAATTTAAAGATACAAAATAAAAGGGATAGAAAGAAAGTGAGTGAAAACACCCCTCTCTTGTACGCTTTTTGATAAGAACCCCTCTTAGTAGGGTTTTGGGACGATGTCCACATGTCTGACACTCCATCCATGGTTATGGTCTCCGGCCAAGGCAAGATAGGCAAAGACTTCTTCTGTAGCTCCGAGTGCATTGACGGTGACAGTGTAGTTGTCAGCTTCATTGACCCTTTTGTTTTCTTCAGTTGCCTCTTTAATTTTTTCAACAAACAGGTTGGCTAACTCACCTCCCTCCAGTTTGAATGGTTCCACAGGTGTCTTTGGCTCTTGATGTCCCTAACCCATATCTTTATAGTCAAAATTAGTCGCGGGCCATTGGTTCTCTAACAGATGGCGCTCAGCTTTGGCATAACTAGGGTGTATAAATTCAACACCCCAACCATCAATTGCCATGTCTTTGATAGGGTCCTTCTCCATAAGTGCAGGCTCCTCAATTAGCCAGTCTGACGAACCAGAGACCTTATTAGGGTTATAAAGGTAGATCGAGCATGGTGGGAGATCCTCTTTTCAATCATTCTCTTCATCAGCCTCCCAATCCTCTTCGTAATCTTTAGCCATGGTATCATCCAACTCTCCCTCATCTTCTATTTCCACTAGTATCACATTGACTGTGTGTCCAGTAGAAGGTTTGTGGTCACATTGGGGGTTGGAGTAGGGTTTATCGGTTGCAGATCAATGGTTTTGTTGTTGATCAAGTATTAGATTTTATGTTTGAGGGAAAAGCAACTCTCGGTGTCATGCCCTTGGCCGCCTGAATGATACTCATAGGTGAGGGCACCATTAAAGTTGGGGGGGGGGGGGTAGGGGACTTGGTAATGGACAGGCCGGTATGAGTTTTAGGATGTTGTTCTTTAGGAGGTTATGGTAGGCTTCAATTTGGGTGTAGGCTAAGGCATCAAAGTTACAAAAGCCTTGGACCGGCCAATTGAAATTAGGTTGTGCCTCAATAGGGCCAAAGTTGGATGCCTGGGTAGGCATGTTTAGAGTGGGCATGGGTAAGATACGGTGAGACTGAAGTTGAAGATAGTATTGGGGTGGTTGAATTGGTAAGAGGGCAAACACCTCACCTTCCTTCTTGATTACTCCTTTGTAGTAGCCACCTTTTGGGCTATGTTGACAGAACTTTCTCTAGTTTTTGCGTAGGGGTCAGTAATCCTCCCTGTCTTGAGGCCATTTTCTATCATTTCTCCTTGCATGACGAGCTCGGAAAAGCTTTTCCCCATGCTAGTCAGAGTTTCTCGTAGCATATGTCTTAAAACTTGTGTACAAACAGTTGCACATATTCCTTTTCTTCCAGTTGGGGTTTGAATTGCGCAGCTGCTTCTCTCTATCTAAGGACATAGCTCTTAAAGGTTTCCTTCTCATCTTTACTCATCGTCATTAGGGACCACCGGTCAGAAGTAAGGTTGATGTTGTGGCGGTATGGGTCACTGAACACGTTGACCAGCTCGATCCAGGTTGTGATCTTTCTTAGGTTCAGTCGGGCAAACCATTGCAGAGCAGATCCAATAAGACTATGTTGAAACAGTTGCATGAGGAGTTTTGGATCATTGCCATGGCCACTTAATGCCCCAGTATACAGGCAAAGATGGGTAATGGGATTGCCAGTGCCATCATATTTCTAAAAGTCAGGCATTTTAAATTTGGCGGGTCTTGGATGGTCTGGGAAGAAACACAACTCATCATAAGAAGCAAGCTCAAAGGAGTTACGGCCATGAAAGCTTTGTAGTAAGTCCTCCAACCCTTGAATTTTCAGACTGATAGGATCTAGGGGAGCTCTTATCATAGCAGGCGAGAGCAATATGGTTTCTTCTTCTTCGGTATTGGCCCCCTTGGCGTCTTCCTTGTTTTTTTCCCAATATTATCATATTGTAAAACAACCCTTGGGTAAGCAGGCTTGGGGTCCTTGGGAAAAACAATGGATGATGACAGGGCCAAAGCAGCTTCCTTTATGGTCATAGACTGGATGAGCTTGAACATCTCATCGATCTTGGTTCTCATTTTATTGACTTCTTCATGAGAGAGAAATGATGATTCATTAGGATTGGCGGCCATTAATCTAACTCTTTTTCAGGTAATGATGGGATCTCTAGGTGGATGTTGGTCTTTCTTAGGAGCAATGATAGCTTCCTACGATGTGGTTTCTGTAAAAGAAAACTAAAGAAAAGGAAAACAAGGACACAAACCACAAGTTAGTTTTTAATATTTGAAAAACTTTATGCAATGCATGCCCTAGAGATGTCCCTTCTTGAGAGGGAGACTAAACATAATGGATTTGGCTCATTTTTTGGAGATAGGGGTTTTGGCCCTCTATGCATATACTTTACCATTTGAGTGGGAACATACATTCATTCACTCATTCAAAAATAAGGAAGTACATTGAACTTTAGAGTTTAAATACAATGGAATTGAAATACATTTTAATAGGGAGAGAGGGGACAATTTCCTTGGGACTTCTTGATATCTAGTTTTACATTTGAGACCCTAAACTACTCTTGAGTCATTGGATTCACCTTCTTTAAGCTTGATATTGAGGAGGTCGTTGAGGGACCTTGTTTGATTGCCCTTTGTCTTCTTGGCAATCCTATCTCCGTGAGCATAGAGGGATTAGGGCCTCTCTTATGGAATGACTTGAAATGCATGCTATAAGTCCTTAGGGTTACATGGGCACCCTTAGAATTTTGGTAGGTTTAATGCAAGGGAGAGTGATCTTGGTGTCACTCTCTTTGAGTTGATCATATGTATGAAGATGCAATGACTTGAGTTACTTTGAAACTCTTGTCTTGACATAGAATATTGAATGTATGAACATAGATGCATAGAGTAGAGAGAGAGAATGCATTTATAAAGTAACAAGGATGCATGAGCAGTTAGATAGGCATTATAACAACAAGAATATAAGCATTATAACAAAAGGAATAGACAAGTTTAAAGGAAAGTAAAGTAGTCGCCCTTTCCTCCGTGATTTTGAAAATAACGTGTATGTCTTAAATTCGATAGAGGTTCTGTTATACATGGTGTCTACATGAGCATGAGGTTAAGGGTTTACTAATGCTTTCTAAGAAGGCTCAGTTCCCAAATCTTCGAATCTAGGCCCACTCCTCGAGGTGGTGCCATGATCGGTTGGTGATCTGAAAGGGGGAACCATCAAGAGGTCGTAGGCAAAGAAACTGACACAACATATTGCCCATAACCAATATACCATTCCCCCTTCTAACTAGAACGATTATGATCAAGGAGGAATGCAAGTACGCAAATGCTTGTGCACGTGCAGTATGTGTGTGAAATTTTGAAAAGCGGAGGAAAGAGCCCAACAACTCTCATCCATCCTGTCCATTCCATACATTTATGACATATATAGCAGTTAATATAACATGAAACAAAATGTAAACAAAGGTCCACCTACAAAAATAGATATGCAAAAGTCAGTACTTTGAATGACAAACTTAATGCAAGATTGAATAATTGAATGCAAGTAATGATATATTTTTGAAAACAGTTTTGAAAAGTTTGATTTTGAAAATTTTGAAATGGATAGAATTGGACAAATTGACCAAAGACTCCAAATGGGTGAGAGTGAATAGACATGACAATGGTCTAACCCTCTAAGCATCCCCAGCGGAGTCGCCAGCTATTGCGCCCCAATTTTTCGCACCCGAGGAAAATATGCACAAGTGGAAAAAATATAGTACTCTCTCATTAGAACTTATCCTCCTAGAAGAATGAGTGCGACTAGGTTTGAATTTAAAATTGATTTTGAATAAAGGCTTTTGGAAAAGATTTGGAGTAGCCACCTAACATGATTAAGGTGAGTTAGGTCATCTAAAGCTAAGCACAATCCGAAGATTACACTTAGGGTTTTTGAAAAAATTTTGAAAACTTCTTCATGGGAGGGTTTTTAGAAAATAGGTTGTTTGGCAACCTTTGAAAATATTTAAGCTCTTTTTGAAAGTAACTCTATTTTGGTTTTTGAAAATAGTGATTGATGACAATGCAAATGTCA